>PVKA01008820.1:0-71188 GCA_004027165.1 Ctenomys sociabilis
ACCCTGCAGCTGCTGGCTGCCCAGAGTGGCTCGCATGGCAGCCTTGGAGACTCTGGGGTGGTTTTCCGAGCAAGGCTCCAGGACTCGGGCCTCCCCTTTCAGCTCTTCTGTAGCACAAAGGTAGTCCCTGCTTTACTGCTGACCAGGCCTGGCCTTGAAAGCTTGGGCTTGCGTTTTCCTGCCTTTGTCAGAAAGTTCTAGAAACCCCAGAAGCTGGAAAACACCCCCAAGCCTCACAGTTCCCAGAAGCCCACGGGCCTTGTGCTCCCCTGCAAGAGACCCCGCCACGGGCTGCAGAGGGGCCCCTCAGGGGCCGCTCCTGGCCCTGGGTGAGGAGCCACAGGGCGTCGGGTAGGGAGGAGGGCTGCGTCATGCATGTCCGGCTTTGCCGTTCCTGCCCCTGTTCCCTGGCAGGTCCTGGGCTACTACAACCGCAGGGGCATCAATCCAGAAACGTTCCTAAACGAAATCAAATACATCGCCAGCGACCCCGATGACAAGCACTTCTTCAATGTCACCGATGAAGCCGCCCTGAAGGACATCGTCGATGCCCTGGGAGAAAGGATCTTCAGCCTGGAAGGTGAGGCTTGCAGGCAGATAGGTGCTCCGTGCCTGGACTTACAGAAGACAGATGCCGCGGAGGGAGATCCAGACCCGCGGGTGGAAGTCCTGGCCAAGAGTCCCGCTTGATGAAAATGCCAGCAACTAGGTGTTGCTTCTCCCGGAGGTGAAGCCTTGAGCTTTATGAGCAGCCCCAAAAGATGGTGGTGCCGACAGGCTTTGCATTCTCTGCAGGAGGCAGGCAGGGCCCCCACACCCGCCAAGTGGTGGAGTGTGAATCAGGGCTGCCAGCTTTGGCAAGTATAAAATACAGTGCTTGTGAGCAGGGATGGTGGTGCATTCCTGCGATCCCAGCATGTGGGAGGCTGAGGCAGGAGAATCGCTATAAGACTGAAGCTATCCAGGGCTACGTAAGGAGTTCAAGGCTAGCCTTGCTCCCTAACTGCTTAGCAAGACTATCTCCGAGAGAGAGAGAGAGAGAGAGAGAGAGAGAGAGAGAGAGAGAGAGAGGAAAAATGCTTGTGACAGACTTACTAAAATATTATACAGTGTTCATCTGAAACTCAGATTCCACCAGATACCCTGTATTCTCTCTGGCAACCCTAGTTTGAGCCTCCCTCTTGCTAGGTCCCTGAATTACTCGGCCTCTGTGTGGTGATGCATCTTGGTGCCTTCCCATTTTCTCATTGCTGGGATTTCAGCCACACTGCGATGTGAGCAGATCCCATGTGCACGAGGCATTGCTAAACCAGCTGCTTCCAACCCAGGCTTGGGGCAAGGGGGGGCGGAGGGCTGTGAAAAGACCCAGGAGACACAGTGCAGCTTTGACATCCACATTAGAGCTAAGAAATCAAAGTCAGCACCTTTCTCTCTAAATAGTCACCTGGGGTGACCAGCGCATCCTTCCAGTGAGTTCTGCTGTGAAAAGGGGCTGTAGGCCCCCGTGGGGCTCCCTCTGGGAAACTGTGGGGTGACATGACTCCCTCCTAAGGGGTGGTCTGGTGCTCAGAGCTCTCCGCAGGCAGCTGGAACCAGAGCAGGTACTTAAGAGGGATAGGCAAAGTTCAAGTTCACTCTCCAAGAAAAGTCCTCTATTCCATGCATTTTCTCATGTTCCCCTGCTTCAGTGGTCATTGATGGAGCCTGTTCCCTGCAGCCTGACTTGTCCCCGGCCTCTCAGAAGTGAGCGACTGCTTGGCTATGCCCAGTGACAAGGGCAGGGCATGTGGGTGGCCTGCAGGCCTCCACCTCAGGGCCCCCTCAAGCCCCAACTGTCCCCGAGATGCCTCCTAGGAAGCGGAAGTGTGCACCGAATGCTGTGTGGCGCTGGGCAGTGAGGCGCTGGGCTAACGCCGTGCTGCCCTGTGTCCTTGTTTTAGGCACCAACAAGAATGAAACCTCCTTTGGGCTGGAGATGTCACAGACGGGCTTCTCCTCACACGTGGTGGAGGTAAGGGGTCCCACGAGGCCTCCCTCTGCCTCTCAACTGTGCCCTCGGGCTCTTCCCAGCACCCTTGGCTGGCAGGGTCATCCCTCCTGGCAGGACACTGGCCCCCTCTCCTTCATTCTTTCCTGGGGTCTCTGCCTCCCAGAATCCCCTGTGGCAGGAGGAGGAAAGTCAAGATCTGCAGCTTATTTATATCATGTGCCCCAGCCTCCTTTGGAAGTGACAGAGAAGCCCGTGCTCCCGCCTGGAGGGGCGTTGATGGGCATGTTCCCCTCCAGCCCAGGGTTCCTTTTCAGTCTACAAAGCCAGGTGCAAAAGCCTGGTCTTCAGGCATCAGGGTTGACTACACCTCTGCCTGAACTATGCCCAACGTGGCCCAGGCATGGCCCTGTGTCCAAGCTGGGAGGGTGTCCCCGGGCTCCAGGTCTGGTCTTGGCTGCATGGACCCCTGCTGTGCACACACAGCACTGGGTCACAGGGCTTCTGGGTGGCCCAACCCTAGATAAGGGGCCCTGGTTTTGTGTCTGCGCTGGTGCCTGGGGCCCTAGGGCTCAGCACCTCCCCTGCAGTTACTGGTCAGTAACCCACCAAGATGTCCTTATTCCATAGGGCAGGAGGCCTTGTTCCAAGTGTACAGATGAGGAATCAAAATCACAGGTCAAGTGACCACTGGAGGAAGATTAGTGAGAAAAACATGAGCCCCCACCTGCCTTCTGCACCAAGCAGCTGCTCCTGAGACAGCAGGGGGCTCAGGGGTCTGAGTCAGGATCCAGACTGAAGCCAGGCGCTTGCATGTTGTGCAGCAGACTGACGGGCAGGAGCGCAAGCCGCACTCTTACATCCCTGGTGACGCAACCCAGCTGCACAGTACAGGAAGGGCCCGGTGCCTGTGCGCAGCTCATATGCCTTCCCGGCAAGCCCTGCACCTATTTCCTGCTCATAGGAACACTGTGAGGGCTATGGGTGGTGACAGTTACCCGGCTTGAGGTGGCCAGACCTGCCAGGCTTTGTAGTGCCCACTCTGTGCTGAGCACAGGACCGCAGTGTCACTGCCCTAGGCCCCTGGAGCACACAGTCTCAGGGTGAGGAGCTGGGCACTGGGGGGCAAGAGCATCCACTTGCATGAGGCGGGACGGCGAGTCCTGTGCTCTGGCAGGACAAGCCCTGCGCCCGATGCTGGCATCCTGGTTGGTTAGAAAATGCAAGGAGGACATGCAGTGCGATGCAGCCTGCATTCGTCAGGTGCAACTGAAACGTCATGAGGAGCTGTGGGTCGCTAGCAAGGGTCCGCATCGGCAGACCTCAGCTCCAAGAGAGCGATTGAAGGGAACTGGAGAGCAAAGGAGCAGTGCCGTGGTGGCAAGCTGCCTGGCACTGTGGCTGGCTGTGGGGCCACTGCTTTAGGCCACAGAGGTCACAGCCATCACAGCAGCCGTCCTGTCCCCAGGAGCCCCTCAGAGGCCCTGAGGCGGAGTGAGTCCCTGCTCCAGATGTGGGCACTTATGGCCTGTGGCAGCTCTGCCTGCAGTGTGCCAGAGCCACAGGCTTCCTGAGCCTGCATGATGGCGTCACCAGAGCGTGTTTCCTCCACCCAGAGGGAGATGCCTGTGTGGGAGGTTCCCGAGGGGCAGAGAAGGGGCCCGCTTCTCGGCGCCTCCTTTCCAACAACAGCCAGCCTGTGAGCCTGCAGGGGTTAAAAGCAGAAGAGGACCAGAGCCAGCATAGAGAGGTGACCCCGAGGCATTGCCTGGCTACCATGGCACCCATGACCACAGGCCACAGGATGGTGACAAAGCTTAGAGCCACAAGCAGCCACAGACTCCAGTCTTGATGCAGAACAAAGGGTGCATTTTCCAAAAATTACCATCAAGAAGGCTAGCTGTGAGCCCTGGTCAAGCTTCAGAACAGATTTTTAAGCCAATGCTTTCCTGAATGCAAAAGTCACTAAGAATGGGAGCAGCTGGACTCTCTTAGCTGTCTGCAGAGGTGGTAAGTTCCCTGTCTGGCAGGGTAATCAAGCAGAGGCTTTATGCCTCTTCCAGAAAGCTTGTAGAAAAGAGCCTTCCCTCCAAAAGGGAAGTAGGCAGAGGGGCCTGTAACTCCGGGGCCTCGAAGCTGGATGTGAAGGAAGGAAGAGGATTCCAAGTATGCAGTGCCCATTAGCCATGGAGGGGCTCTGCAGCAGGCATTGCCATCAACTCTCTTGCCTGAAAGAGGTTTACCGAAGGAAACAGTAATTTTATGAAGGTGGATCTTGTCTACAGTAACCTTGGGTGTTCACCAAAGAAAGAGAGATCGTTTTCTTTCTCTGTAATGTAAGGGTATGGCCACTTCCAGCATGTGGAGCTCCACAGGACCCCACATACACACGAAGGTTTGGAGGACGCCAAGGTCAAGGCCTCCCGTGTTCCCAGCCACCCTTCCAACCCCCACTTTGCTGGCCCTTCTGGGAGAGACAGCAAAGGCTGTCAAAGGTTGGAGCCTCAGCACTGTGATTTTTTTCCTGAGTTCTGCATTTGAACTAGTTTCACACATCTGATTCAATTAAAAAAAAAAGAAGACCTAGCTGGGCTCAATGATACACAGCTATAATCACAGCTACTCTGTAGGCTGAGGCAGGAGGATTCCAAATTCAAGCCCACCTACCTGTGTAAGGACCACCAGCCCCATCTCCACCAGGCCCCACAGCCAAGCTTGGTAGAATCTGAGATCAGTGGAAAGCAGGGCTGCTGGTGTCTGTATTCTACTAAGCCAGGTGCAGCCTAGCTGTGTGGGCTCCAGCAAACCATTTAACCTCTCTGAACCACAGACTGCGAAGCTATCTGAGAAATACCTGTGGAAATAAGGGATATTTTCATGCAACTTGGACCTGAAAGTTCATTTCGGAACTTCCAACAAATCAAGTAGGATTTCATTGAAATCTTTCCCTAGCCCTACTGTGCAGCCGCCCCTCCCTCAGTTGGTCCCCACCAGAGATCCCCCCCAGATAGCTTGTCCTCACCCCCATCAGCACATCGCACCCTGCCGTGCAGTCCCCTGGATGTGGCGGGCCTTCGGTCTTCCCCAGATCGAGGAGGGGACCAGGACCAGCTATGAAGCACTGTGCTGAGAATTTGAAACTCTACTTCTTATCCAAACAAGTGTGCTATAGCTGAAGAACCTGGAGTGGAGAGACAGGGAGAGAGGAACCCATTAAAGGAAAAGCTTCAGGGACTGGGGATCTAGCTCAGCGGCATAAGTGTCTGCCTGGCAAGCATGAGGTCCTGAGTTCAATCCCTGGTACTGAAAAAAAGAAGAAGGAAAAGCTTCAGAACCAAGGCTGGAACCCAGGAGCCTCCAGCCCCAAGTCCCCTCTCTACCCCAGCCTGGGGTGTCTCACCCTGGGCCCTGGCAGTGCTTCTGGGCACTGGCACAGGTCACTGGGCCAAAACCAGCCCAGCTAGAAGCCACTGCCAGGACCATGCTGCCTGGCTCGGGATCTGGCCTGGCCCAGACTTAGGGGATGTGGTCAGAGAGGGCATGGGACTTGCCCAAGGGCACAGAGCAGATCACATGCTGAGCTTGGATTCTGATTGGGAAGTTGAGTTGGGCAGAAGAGAAAAATACCACCGAGTTCCTCGAAGCCCTGTGTGGGAGCTGTGTCCAGCTCCATTCCTGTCCCTCGTCTGTCCTGCCCTTTTGTCCCCAGAGCTGGGAGACCTTTTCCAAGAGTGGGCCAGGCAGAGCCACAAGGCAAGCACAGGGTGCTGGGAGAAGGGGGACATAAAGGCCACCAGAGGGAACTTCAGTTTGTCACAATCTCTTCCTGGCCAGGGGACAGCAGTCACTTTATGTTTGGAGAAAACGTGGAAGAACTGGGTGGGGAAAGCCAGGCACGAGGCCAGCTGGGAACCACAGGGCAGGGCATCCTGCACACATGCCATGACCCACAACAGGTCCCCTCCTGGCAGGCTTGCAGCCTCGAAGACTTACGGTGCAGTGTGTCATGGGTCCCAGACACACCCTGCCCTTGCTGGCATCCCTTCTCTGAACCTCTGAAGCTGCTTTCTCAGGCCTGTACTGTGAAGCTAGACTTTCTGTTTTTCTTTAATTAATTTATTTATTTGGTACAGAGTCTTGCTACATGGCTTGGACTCATAATGACCCTCCTGGCTTAGCCTCCCCAGGGCTGGGATTATAAGCATTCATGCCTGGTTTTGACAGCCAGCACAGCACCCAGGAATGGAACCCAGGTCTTTGCACTTGCCAGACCACTGAGCTATCGCCCCTGCTCAAGCTGGCATTTCTGAACCCTTTGAAAAATCAGCTTTGCTCAGGAACCAGAAGGGTGCAGTGACATCACTTGCTGTGCTTTAAAAGCTCAACACAGGACTGCCCACTTGCTGCCCGACTCCTAGATGACCAGGAAACCCAGGAGAATGACATCTGCTGGCACTGCCCTCCCTGGGACCCTAGGACCCTGGTGTCCCTACTAACTCACCCTCTTGGGTCTTTTCATGCCCCACTATCTTGTGGAGTTTTATACTGGGGTGGTAGAGGGACAGGGGCAGGGGCAAAGGGACCTAGGCCTCTGGAAATACCCTCTTCCTGGAAGGTGGAATGAGGCCTCCCAAACCCTGGGAAACAAGGTCCAGTCCTTGAGGTACTGGCTGTCCCAGATGTGGCCCTGCCTACAGGTCTAGCCTCCTCTCTGGCCACTCTGACCCCTTACTCCAAGATCCAGCCCCACCCAGCAGCTTTCAGCTGCTCAAAAGCAAAGGCTCTGGCCTCTTGCGGCCTTGGGGTCTTTGCACACGCCACTCCTGGCCTTTCCGATCCCCTCTGGCCCCACTACCCCCTGTCACAGCCCAGCACTTGCTGTCTGGGGAAGCATCACTTCCTCCCAGCAGCTGCCTGACGCCTCACCCAGTCTGAACGACCCTCTGCCACAGGTGCAGCTGCATGTTCACTCCAATACTTGCTTAGTATTTTTGAGTTCTGAAGACGGGACAGTGTCCCCAGTGCCAAGCCAGTGCCTGGCAAAGTGCAGCTACTTGTACTGAAGAAATGAAGGAGTGTGGGCTTTGTCTTTTTAATTGACCCATATTTATGGGGTGCAGTATGGCATTTGGGGACATGTGTACAGGTATGGGGATCAGGAGAGGATTTGCACAGGAAGGCAGCTCAGACACCAAGAGGAATTCTGAAGGTGGTCACAAGAAAGGGGTGACGTCCTGAAGGGTTTTGAAGCCCAAGCAGGAGTGCAGGTTTGGTCTTGGCTTTGGACTTTATCCTAAAGCAAAGATGGTGAACTTTTTAGAGCTTTCAGTGATAACAGTCAGCTGACTGGGTCACACATAGTATAGTCTCACCACTCCTGTCCTAGAATATGCTCTTTTTCTAAATCCTGCCCCCCCACCCCCAGGGGGGGAACCCAGTGGTGGACTGTTAGTGCTAAGGATGGGCTGGGGAAGGGCGTGTCCTTGGAGTCCTGCCTCCTGTCACTGTAGGAATGAGCTTGTTCCATAGCGCCCCCCAGAGGCGGCGGCTGGCAGAGGCTTCCTGAAAGGCAGGTCTGACACATCCCCTCCCCCAGGACGGGATTCTGCTGGGTGCTGTGGGCGCCTACGACTGGAATGGAGCTGTGCTGAAGGAAACAAGCAGCGGCAAAGTGATCCCTCTGCGTGAGTCCTACCTGAAGGAGTTCCCCGAGGAGCTCAAGAACCACGGAGCATACCTGGGTGAGACCTGTGGGGTTCAGGACCAGGTGAAAAGCTGAGTATGTGCTGACCTTGAAGGATAATGCAGGCTTGCACACTGGTGGCCCAAGTTGTCTTTGCAGCCAGCACCACGCCTGGCACAAAAAAGTCTCTTCATAAACAGGTAGAGCAAGGGACACGTGGTTCCATGTACCATGTATCTCCACAGTATCTTCAAAGCTCCCAGTCCCTGGAGGGTCACAGCCCTGATGACAGGGTCCCCAGGACAGTTGCAAGGCCAGCAGAAAGCTGCCCTCTTCTGCGGCAGTGCCTGCAGGGAGAGGCAGCCTGCCCTGCTCCTTGGGCCCTGGCAGGGCAGGCCAAGGACATAGCATGGAGACCAGCCTGTTTCCTCCTGTGGCAGGGTACACAGTGACATCGGTCGTGTCCTCCAGGCAGGGGCGAGTGTACGTGGCTGGAGCCCCCCGGTTCAACCACACGGGCAAAGTCATCCTGTTTACCATGCACAACAACCGGAGCCTCCACATCCACCAGGCTCTGAGGGGCGAGCAGGTAAAGCCTGAGTCCAGGCTAGGTGGGGCTCTTTCTGCGGCCTGAGGAGAGGGCCGTCCAGCCCTGCCCTGTCCTGCCTTGTGCCACAGATAGGCTCGTACTTCGGGAGCGAGATAACCTCCGTGGATGTCGACGGTGATGGGGTGACCGACGTCCTGCTGGTGGGGGCGCCCATGTACTTCAGCGAGGGCCGTGAGCGGGGCAAGGTGTACGTGTACAACCTGAGACAGGTACTGCCAGCCGGTGGGCGTTGGTGGCTACAAGGGAGCTTGGTTCCCAGCCAGGCCAGTGCCTTCCTGTAAGAGCCAGGCCAAGAGGCTCAGGGAGTCCTTTGTCCCTGGATTCTGGGGATACCGTGGCAGCAGACAGGGGGGCATCAGGACCCGAGCCCTCGCCAAGACACCTGAGCCGCTTCTTTCTGGCCGGCCGTGCACGGTCTTGCAGAGCCGGTTTGTCTACAACGGGACCCTGAAGGACTCCCGCAGTTACCAGAACACCCGGTTCGGCGCATCCATCGCCTCTGTGCGGGACCTCAACCAGGACTCCTACAATGACGTGGTGGTGGGCGCCCCACTGGAGGATGACAACCAGGGTGTCATCTACATCTTCCGTGGCTCCCAGGGCGGCATCCTGAAGACCCCCGCACAGGTGCGGCTCCAAAAGGAGGCACAAAGGACCAGGCACCCGGGGCCCGACTGTGCCAGCTCCGCTCCCCTGAGTGGAAGCTGTGACGCGGGCATGTGGCATCTTCCCATGTCCCCAGAACTCTCAGCCACCTTTGCCCTCCCAGTGTCACATAGAAGGACAAACACAGGCCCTGAATCTCACCCCACCGGGCCACCCTGGCCTCTGTGCAGTTCCTTGATGAAATGCACCTGGCAACCTCAAAACCAAGCCTTCTCAGGTTATGACCCTCACAGAGTCATTATTTTGTCACATATTTTATTAGTAAGATATTCTAATAAGTATACTAAGCTTTGAGGTGCAGATGGGTGACCTGCCAAGAACATGATATATAAACAGTTTATGGAGGGATTTTGTTTTGTTTTGGTTTTGAGTTGGGGGAGTGGGGAGAAATGCTAGGATTCAGCCCAGAGCCTTCACACACAGCTGTGTTCATGTGAATCCCAGGCTGGGCTCCAACACGTCATCCTCCTGCTTCAGCCTCTAGAGTGCTTGGCTTACAGACCTGCACCATGCCCAGCTGGCAGCTCTATAATTTTTTTTTTTTTTCCTGAGGAACCAGGTTTGAACTCAGGCCCTTGCAAGCACTTATTCTACTGAGCCATCTCCCCTGCCCTGCTATAAAATTTTAACAAAAGAACGGCTTTCAAGGGGCCATGAAGGCCAGGGAAGCTGGGTGGGGGGGTCCTATGATAGTTTTTGTCCTGTCAAATCTTTGTTTTTTATTTGCAGAATAAATTTTGGCTATGATAGTTTTTGTCCTGTCAAATCTTAACGAAAGACCCATTATTGGATTATCACTCTTGGTTTGCATTTTTTTTTTTTTTTTTTGGTGGAACCGGAGATTGAACTCAGACCCTTAAGCTTGCCAGGGAAGCACTTATTCCACTGAACCATCTCCCTGGCCCTGGGTGGGGGTTCTGATGGCTTCCTGCTATTTCTGTCCTCCTTGCCCAGGCAGCCCTGCCCACCCAGCTCACGCCCCGCCCTCCCTCCCTCTGCAGAGAATCGCAGCTTCGGAGCTGGCTCCTGGCCTCCAGTACTTTGGCTGCAGCATCCATGGGCAGCTGGACCTCAACGAGGACGGGCTGGTGGACCTGGCCGTGGGCGCCCTGGGCAACGCTGTGATTCTGTGGTAGGTCCCTTGGGTCTGGACTCAGTGGCTCCAGGACCACCATGGGGAAAGGGTGTGAAGGACTTGTTTCAGCATTTCCATCACTCATCTCTAACCATGGTCAGCCAGACAAACCCCACTGTGACCGCAGGGCATCTCCGGGAGTTATCACGAAGTCACAGCTCCTCTTCCAAGTGACTCCTGGGACTTTAGACCCAGTTAGTGTGTGGTCTTTGTCTAAAAGCTCTGGCTTCCAGAGCATTCGTGCGTACGTGCATGCGTGCTTTTTGAATCTCACTAGGTAGTTCAGGCTGGCCTCAGACTCACAGAGATCCTCCTGCCTCAGCTTCCCAAGTGCTATGGTTATGGGTGTGCACCACCACACTCAGCTCAGCAGTATTTCTTCCACTCAGCTTTTCAAGCACTTCAAGGGGTACATTGGACAGCTTTTTCTCAGCTGAGAGGACCTTTTCCTGTCCCCCAGTGGGGATACTGTTAGTGTGACTCAAGGAGTTCTGTCCTCCAAAGCCCCTCAGGTCCCCATTGCAATGATTTCTACAAGGCTGTGTATTTTGCCATTCATTGACTACCTTTTGAGAGAAAACAAGTTAATTTTAGTCTTTTCCACATGGCAATGAGAATATTTTGTCACGAATACACTACCTTAGAGAAAATTTGTAAAATAAGGAAAAACCTGTTCAACACTGCATCATCTTCACCATTGGCATTTGACATTTTCCTCCAAACTTTGTGCCTACATTTAATTTTCTATAAGTCTAATCATAATTTTCATACAATTTTATTATCTAAAAGAATTCAAAATAGTAAAGAAATTTGATCCCTGGCACCACATGCCAGTAGGCCCCACCCCTGGGCACATTGAGCTGGTGACAAAGTCCAGGCATGGTGGCACACACCTGTAATCCCAGCTCTGGCAAGGCTGAAAACAGGAGGATCACTACCAGTCTGAATTGTGTAGCGAGACCTGTACCAAATACATTTTTTTTTAAAAAGAAAAAGGATATAGAATTTCATTAAAAAAAGCAACAATAGGAATTTGACAATAGTTGTTGTACTGCATAATGTTGTCTTCTAATTATTTGTTGATACTATGAGATATAAGCATGCAAAATTGGTTAAAAAAAAGAAAAATGTTATAAGAAAAAGAGCCTGCCTGGAAAGCACAGGGTCTCATGTTTGGTCCCCAGTACTGCAAAGGGGGGGGGGGAGAGAAAAAGGGCAGAGGGGGAGGGGGAAGATAGGGAGGGAAGAGATATATTAAAAAGGACAAGAAAAGAAAAAAATTAGAGCATGAACTTCTCGCCTCTGTAGACCAGCAGAAATCTGCAATACAATTACTGAAGCCATCCTGCATATATACATAAACATATCTCTTCCTCCCCCTCCCTCCTCCTCCCATCCTTTTCCTCATCCCAGTTTTTCCTTCCCTTTGAATGGATTATTTCCCTTTTCACTGTGTCTGTCATACCTTTCAGATTTTATTTACTCTTTTAGGTTCTTACATTAGTGAGACAATATGACTTTTGCACATGTAGGTGTGATTTATTTCACTTAATGAGTATGGTCTAGTTGTATCCATTTACCTATAAAAGCCTCTAATTTATATGTAAATGTATAGATAGATAGACAGACAGACAGAGATAGATAGATCTGAGTAATTCTCCATTGCGTAAAAAAAATTCCATTCCTCAGTTGATGACAGATTTTATAAACATGGGTGTACATATGTCACTGTAGTATGTTTTCAGTTCACTTGGAAAGGTACCCAAGAGGGAGATAGCTAGGTTGAATGGGACTTCCAACCCTAGCTGTTTGAGAAATCGCCACACTGATTTCCATAGTGTTGGTGCCAGTGCACATTCTGACCAGCAGTGGAGAAGGGTTCTTTCCCCGCCCCTCCCCGCAACCCCTCCACCATTTGTTGACTTCTTGATGACAGCCATTCTTCCTGAGGTGAGATGGAATCTGTGTTGTTTTAATGTTCATTTCTCAAGTTATCAATGATGTTGAACATTTTTCAACAAATTTATTCACCATTTGTATTTCTTCATGTGAGAAATGTATGTTCATCTCAGATGACCAATTTTGATTGGGTCTTTGAATTTGGGAGCCCTGATTTTTTGAAACTCTTTATGTATTCTAGATAGAAGTCCTTTGTCTGAGGGACAGCTATAAGTTTTCCAAATTTGTGAGTTTTCTTTTTACCCTGTTGGCGATTTCTTTCATTTTATTTATTTATTTATTCGTTTATTTATTTGGTACAGCTTGGACTTATAATGATCCTCCCATCTCAGCCCCCCCAGCACTGGGATTACAGGCATGCACCACCACACTGGTTTCAGTTTGGTTTTTGTTCATGAGCTCTTTACTTACCCCTATGTCTTTAAGAATTCTACCTACTTTTTCTACCATAAGATTTAGCATTTGTTTTAATATTTAAATATTTGATCCATTTTGACTGTGGTCTAGTGTGTGGTGAGAGATATGGGTCTAATTGTAGCTTTCAGCATGTGGAAAGCCAGTTTTTCCAGTACCATTAAAGAGGCTATCTTTCTTCCAGTGAATGTGTTCGGCCCCTTTGCCAAAGATAAGGCAGCTGAGTACTGTAGCTGTGTTTGCATCTTCTAATCTGCTCCATTGATCTTCAGGTCTGTTTTTATGTCAGTACCATGCTGATTTTTATCACAGTAGCTTTATAGGATAATTTCAGGTCAGGGCTTGTGATGCCTCCTGTCTTTCCTTTGTTGCCCAGGATTGCTATTGATATTCTGGCTCCAGATGAATTTTAGAATGTTTTCTGTAGCTCTCTGAGGTATATTAATGGCATTTTAATTGGGATTGCATTGAATCTGTATAACAATTTTGGTAGTATGGCCATTTACACAATGTTGATTTTCTTATCCAGGTACAAGGAATATCTCCTTTTTCTAAAAGAAAGTTCCATCTCTTCTCTGAGTACTATAATTTTCACTGTATCAATCTTTCACTTCCTTTGTGAGATTGATTCCGGGTGTGTGTGTGTGTGTGTGTGTGTGTGTGTGTGTGTGTGTTTGGATGTAATTCTGAAAGGTGTGGTTTCCCTAATTTCTCTCTTGGTGTGTGTACAGAAATGCTCTTGACTTTTGAGTACTGGCTTTGTATCCTATGCTACTGAATTTGATGATTAAATCTACAAGCCTCTTGATGGAGTTTTGGGGGTCTTTTATGTAGAGTATAATGTCATCTACAAATAATGATAATTTCACTTGTTTCCAATCATTATTTCTTTTATTTCTCTCTCTTATCTAATTTCTCTGGCCAGTGTTTCCACAACTATATTGAATAAGAGTGGTGACAGTGGACATGCTTGTCTTGTTCTTGATTTTAACAAGAAGACTGTCTCCCCTGGCACCACAAAAATTAACAAGAAGGCTTTCAGTTTTTGTCCATTTAGCATGATGTTGACTGTTGCTTTGTCACAGATGGCTTTTATCAGGTTGAGGTAAAAACCTATTCTGATTTTCTGTAGGGCTTTTATCATGAATAAGTGTTGAACTTCATCAAAAGCTTTTTCTGCATCCATTGAGATGATTGTGTGATTGTGTCTTGACTCTATTGATGAGGTGTATTACATTTATACATTTGTGTATATTGAACCATCTGCATTCCTGGGATGAATCCCACTTGACTGTGATATACAATCTTCTCGATTTTTTGCATTCTATTTGATAGTATTTTATTGAGGATTTTTGCATGTATGTTTTCATTAGAGAGATTAGCCTGTAGTCTTTTTTGGGGGTCTTCCTCTGGCTTTGTTATCAGAGTAATACTTGCTCCAGGAATGACTTTGGGAAAATTTCTTCCCTTTCAGTTTCACTGAAGAATTTGAAAAGAGTTGACATTAAATCTTTAAATTTTTAGCCGAGCATGGTGGCGCAGGCCTGTAATCCCAGCACTCGGGAGGCTGAGGCAAGAGGATTGTTGTGAGTTCGAGACCAGCCTGAGCTACAAAGTGAGCTTAAGGCCAGCCTGAACTGCATAGTGAGACCCTGTCTCAAAAAGACAAAACATAAATAAATAAATAAATAAATAAATAATCTTTAAATTTTTTATAGAATTCATCTGGGGTTTTTTTGTTTATTCTTTTGGTTTTGTATTTTAGGGAAGTGTCTATAGGATGTTCAGGGTCTCAGTACTAGATCAGACTCAGTACTAGTGACTCTCCTGCTTACAGCCTCCCAAGAGCTGGGATTACAGGCCTGTACCACCACACCCAGTCTCAATCACTGTCTCAGAGAACCCTGGGGGCAGGGCCAGCACAGCAAGCCTTGACCCCTGCACCTGCTTGTAGGTGCTTTAATCCACTAAGCTATCAGGACCTGGGCTTTTGCTGTTGTTGTTGATAGGTTTTTTTTTTTATTACATTTTCAATTTCATTCCCTGATATTAGGTTATTCAGAAGTTTAGTATCTTCTTGATTTAGTTTTGGAATTCATATATATGGAATCTGTCCATTTCAGCTATTTTCTATCCTCTGAGAGTAAAGATTTTTAAAGTAGGTATTGATGATCTTCTGAATTTTGATAGGGTCTATAGTGATTTTGCCCTTTTCATTCCTTATTGGATGAATTTGAATTTTTTCTTTCCTTTTATTGACAGGTTGGATAGGGGGTTATCGATCTTATTTATTCATTCAAAGAACCAGCTCTTTGATTCATTAATTCTTTGTATTTTGTCTCCATTGCATTAATTTCTGCTCTGATCTTTGTAATTTCCTGTCTTCTTTGAGCTTTAGGCTTGACTTGCTCTTCTTTTTCTAGGAGCTTGAGGTGCAGTATAAGATTGTTTATTTGAGATCATTCTGTTTTCCTGTTGTGAGACCTTACCACTATAAATTTCCCTCTTGAGACAGCTTTCATTGCATCCCACAGGTTCCAGTAAGTTGTACCTTCATTTTCACTTGATTGTAAATATTAATTTCTCCTTTAATTTCATCTGTGATTGTTCAGGAGGGTGCTATTTAATTTCCATGTATTTATGGAGCTTTTGCTGTTTGTCAGTAATTTCCAGTTTCATTGCACTATGGTCAGATAATATGCATGGAATGATTTCAGTTCCTTTGCATTTACTTAGGCATACTCTGTGTGCTAATATATGGTCCACTCTGGAGAACATCCCGTGTGCAGCTGAGAAGAATGTGTATCCTGACATTGTTGGATAGAACATTCTGTAAAGGATCTTTCAAGTCCATTTCTTCACAAGTTCAGTTCAGTTATTTGTTGAATTTTTGCCTAGTTGATCCATCTCTTTGTGACAATGGAGCAATGAAGTCCCCCATTACAACTGTTATTTTTCATGTCATTTTTCATGTCTGTTAAAGTTTGTCTTATGCAGTTGGGTGCTCTTACTTTGGGTGCATATATATTTATGATTGCTATCTCTTCCTCTCCCAGTTTTCCCCTAACAAGTATGTAGTGATTTTCTTTGTCCCGCTTAATCATTCTTGGTCTGAAACTGATGTTATTAGCAACCAGAATGGCTAACCCTGGTTTTTTCTGGGTTCCTGTCACATAGAGTATTATTTCCCATCCTTTGACATTCTTTCTTCTTTTTTATTTTTAATGTATTTTTTACATTAAAAATCCTCTACAAGGTCTACAGGATTACACCTGTAATCCCAGCACCAAATCTCAATCACCATCTTAGCATGCCCAGGGAGTGAGGCCAGCAGGGCATGCTGGGGATCAAACCCCAGCCACTGCACTCTGCCTAAGCTTTAGTCTGCTGAGCTATCTGGCTGGCCCCCATTCTTTGACTTTCAGTCTATTAATTTCCTTCTGAGTTAAATATGTTGCATACAGCATAATGTTGGCTTTTATTTCTTGATCCACTCTGCCGTCTGCTTCTTTTGATTGGTGAAATAGCCCATTTACATTGCTGGTTATAACTGATATGCATTGGCTTATCTTGCCATGTTATTATCCTGCTGTAGGTTCCCTAATTTTCCCATGTTTAATTGCTTGCTCTGCTTGGTGATTCCTTTCTTTTTTTTTTTTTTTATGTATTTAGTACAGAGTCTGTAGGGTTTCACTCCACACATCAGATTCATAATGATCCTCCTTGTTTTTCAGCCTCCCAACTGTTGTTCTTAACGTTGTGGTCATTTCTGTCTCTTTCTAGACTATGTCAGCACTCTTTGTAGGGTTGGTTTGGTGGACACGAATTTCTTCACTTGTTTTTTGTCATGGAAGTATCATCTCTCTCCTAAATTTAATAGCTAACTTTGCAGGATACATCAATCTGAGTTGGAAGTTGTTTTCTTTCAGGACCTGAAATACTTCACTCCAAGCTCTTCTTGATTTGGTGGTTATCTGTGTGATTCTGATGGTGGCTATCTGTGATTTTTTTTTCTCTAACTGCTATTAATATTCTATATTTTGCTCAATTTCTAGGATCTTGATTATTATGTGTCTAGGTGTAGATTTATTTTGATTATGGCTAACTGGAGCCTCACCATATGTCAGATTTTCTGCTACTAGTTCTGCAAGTAGACTTTTTATGTCATTTGTGCTGAGTCCTGCTGTCTCATTGACACCTATTAGTCTTATATTGTTTTGCACTACCTTGTAGCTGCTTAATTGTTATTTCCTGGTTCCTTGTTACTTTAAAGAGACATCTCCTTTCACTGTTACTAGCAGCAATGCCGTCTTCCAGGTTTGAAATTCTTGTTGAATTCAGTTTCATTCAAGTGGTTTTGCCAGCTTTCAATGGAATTCTTAATGACCTCAGTATCAATTTGAATGTTTCATGCATTCTAATTCTTTCTTGTACTGTTTGTTCATTTCCTATTCTCTATTTCTTATCTGTGCCTGCTTTAGATGTGCTGAGCAATTCATATTATTGTCATTTCTTTCTTTACCTGAGAGATTATTCCTTATCTGACCTCTTATATAGCCCGATGTGTTTGTTTCTTTACTTCAATTGCTATCATTTCAGAAAATTCAGGTGTGTGGCTTCCAGTTTCTTTTCTGTCCTTGTCTCCTGGACTTGTTCTAGGTGGGCTGGAGGTCTGAGGTTGCCTTTTACTCCTGTGTTTTGACATTTTTGAAGCTCCCAATGTTCACCTGGACTCAGCATTGGTGGGAAGGGGTGGGTATGGGTCAGCAAGGTTCCCAACACATTGGGGGATCAATGTGGCTTCTGCCATGATGCAGTGGGGCGAGCTGCAGCTCAGGAAGGCTCCAAGAATGCTGGGGGCAGGCTGAATGGTGGTTGGGGCAGGGCAGCACTCACCAGGTCCCTGTAGCTGCCCAGTGTTCACCTGCCTTCTGTGGTGATGGGATGGGCCATCATAGATCAGCAAAGCTTCTGTTCCAAATTTTCATTCAACTTTTAACAAAATTATCATATAGCTTAACAGGGTATATCAAGGGGTGGATAGGCATCAGGGAAATAGCTCAGTGGCTTAAGCACCTGCCTGCAAAGCACAAAGTCCTGTGGATGAGCCAGGCCTGGTAGTACATACCTGTAAGCCCTGCACTTTGTAGGCTGAGACAGGAGGATGGCAAGTTCAAGCCCAGCCTGGGCAGCTCAGTGAGACCCTGTCTCAAAGTACAAAGTAAAAAAGGGTGGCAGTTGTTCAGTGTTTCCATCATTTCCTATTCTCTATTTCTCATCTATGCCTTCTTTAGATGTGTGAAGGCCCTGGAAACAATCCCTAGTGCTGCAAAGTAAAATAAAATAAATTCAAATGTTTAAATAGGGGCAGAGTGTGTTCCTGTCCTCAAATATATGATGATGCAGTCAGGAAATGGGACAGTACAAATCCCCTGAGAAGCAGCCCAAAGCACAAGACAGGCATCCACAGCTGGGCTAAGGGACAGATGTGGCACAGAAACCCTTTACAGGAAATCAGGCCCCGTGATCAAGGCCCATGTGCTCCACATCACAGAAAGGACTCAATCGTGCTCCAGCTCTCAAGATCTGGGCCACCGTGTCACCCACCTGGTGACAAGGTGGAGAGCCAGGGACTTGGGAAGAGGATGGGGAGATTCTGTGCCTCTTTTGATGAAGACAGGGCCAGGGACAGCTCGTTGGTGGGGCTTTCAGGCTCCCCATGAGTCTGATTGACTTCCAGGGCTGGAGACAGAGAGAGAAGGGGCAGCGGGACAGCAGTGCTGTGAGGCCACTTGCCCAGGGACAGAGATGGGCGCTGCTCTCGGGTGAGCCCTCCCCACCTGCTTCATTCCGAGCCTGAGCTGCTGCCCCTCCCTGCCCCCCAGGGCCAGGCCCGTGGTCCAGATCAATGCCAGCCTCCGCTTTGAGCCACCCAGGATCAACATCTTCCATAAGGACTGCAAGCGCAGTGGCCGGGATGCCACCTGCCTGGCGGCCTTCCTCTGCTTCATACCTGTCTTCCTGGCACCCCATTTCCAGGCAGAGACTGTCGGTAAGCCAGGGCCCCAGGCCCACTCCAATCTCCCTTCTCCATACTGTGCTGTTCTGCACCTAGGATCTCCTCAGCACAGGCTCCAAGCCCAAGCAGTCACTTGAGCCCCTCTGCTGTGTATAGAAGTGCTCCATGGCACCCTCACACCAAAAGACCAAAGGGATTTGTGCCAGGAGCCCTGACCTCACCCTGCCCTTCCACAGGCATCAGGTACAATGCTACCATGGATGAGAGGCGCTATATGCCACGGGCACACCTGGATGAAGGCAGTGACACATTTACCAACAGGGCCGCACTGCTCTCTGTGGACCAGGAGCACTGCCAGCAGATCAGCTTCCATGTCCTGGTGAGCCAGCAGTCCCCAGTGGGTGAAGCCCTGCACTTGCTGTGGAAGGGCAGCCCAGTGGATCCAGCTCCATCCAGCCTACAGGGAGCCTGGGACAACCAGAGGGTAGCACTTCCAGCCTCGTGTCCACCCTACCTGCTCCTCACAGACACCTATGGGATCCTTAGCTGGGGCTGAGCCCCACCCATGGCTCAGAAGAAAGGGCTGCAGGCCCCAGCTGAACACAGGGACCAGTTAAGGGGGACCAGGGCATGGACAAGCTAGGAGGAAGTATAGAGCAGCCAGCCTGACGGAGAAAGATCCCTCAAATCAGGAGCAGGGTGGTGGCCTGGTGCCCATTTTATGTGTGTGGCAGAGAATGAGAAGTTTTCATCCTCTGGGCATGGTGCCACATGCCATAATCTCAGTGCCATGGGAGGCTGAGACAGGAGGATTGCAAACTCATGCCCAGGCTGGGCAATTTAGCCATTTAGTGAGATCCTACCCCCCCAAAAAAAAACTTTGTCCCAAAAGTTAAAAAGAAAAAAAGAATTAAAAGGGCCAGGAGTATAGTTTATTGCAAAGGCATAGGTCCAACCCTTAGTACTAGAGAAGGGGGAGGGGCTCACCAGGTTCTTGGTCACAGCTCCAGCATCAGAGTCCAAAGCAGGGGCCAGTCAAAGGTCACCTTGGCCCAGGTCAACCATCATAGCCCAGAAGAGTGAGGTGGCCAGAGACATCCACTCACCCATTAGTGTCAGCCTGGGGCACATGTCACAGTCCTCCCCATGTGGCTCCCTACCACTTAGAAGCCAGAGGCTTACACGTGCATGCTTTGTCACCTGCAGGGCTGGGGACTGCTGTCTCCTAGGCACTCTCCCTCCCTCCCCGCGTAGGGTGCACAAGTTCTGCTGTGGTGCTCCTGACCCTTATAATGATGCCCTCTCTCCGGCCCCACTGCCCTCACCCCAGGACACTGCTGACTACGTGAAGCCAATAGCCTTCTCGGTCGAGTATTCCCTGGAGGATCCTGAGTACGGTCCCATGCTTGATGAGGGTTGGCCCACCACTCTCAGAGTCTCGGTATGGACTGGCCGGCAGAGTCTGCATCCCTGGCACACCCCCGCCCCCGCCCCCACCCCCACCCAACCTCCTCTCCATGTCCCCAACCCAGAGTGCCAACCTGAGTTTCCGCCTTCTTTCCCAAGGTCCTTAGCTACTTTCCTGTCACTGGCACAAAATACGCCTAACACCACAATTTAGGGGAAGGGAGGTTTATTTAACTTGTGGTTCCTGTGGGTTCAGTCCATGGTTGGACAGCTCCAGCATGGAACAGCTGGCAGGAAGGGCCTGGCAGAGGACAGCTGCTCACTGCATGGTGACCACGATGCAGGGAGAAGGGAGAAGTGGGGACAAGCATTCTCCCTTCTAGCCCATCCCCAAAGGCCAACAACAGCACACCCAGCTGAGAATTCAGATTAACCCACTGGTGTGGGCAGAGCGCTCCCGATGCCATCACCCTCCAGAAGCCCACTGCTGAACACTTGAGATTGGGGCCTGTCCTTCCTCCTGGGCCACCCACTCCTGACCCCCTGGCTTTCCCTTCAGAACCTGGCCCGCGTCACCTCCTTAGAGCCTTTTCTGCCTACCTGCAGGTCCACAGGCCTCCCTCCTCTCTGCCTCTTCTACTTCGGCTTTTGGTTTGCTGTGCATCTCACAACATGGCTCTCTGTTCACACAGCAGCCTCGCCCATGCACGCAGGGCAGCAGCTGTGTCTTCCTCTCCCCTTGTCCTGCTCCCAGACACCTAACCCCGTGCAGCAGGTGGTCAGGACCAGAACTGTGCTGTGGGCAGAGCAGGGGTCCTGTGCTTCCAAGGGGCAGGGGAGGAGCTGAGCTTCAAGAAGCACACACAGGAGAATGGCAGCGTGGCCTTTGGGGGCAGCAGGACAGGGCGCAGGGGCAGAGGCTGGCGGCTGTAGGTCCCCTCCCGCCGGCCTCACTGGCTGTCCCTGGCCCAGGTACCCTTCTGGAATGGCTGTAACGAGGACGAGCACTGTGTCCCCGACCTGGTGCTGGATGCCCAGAGTGACCTACCCACCGCCATGTGAGTGTCCCTTCCCTGCTGGCGTCTCAGGGCTCTTGGGGCCTGGGTGGTTCCCCACATGTCTTATAAACAAGCAATATGGCTCAGATGCTGAAAGGGAGCCAGGCTCTGGCTAAGTCCAGTCCATAGCTTCTATGCAGCCCTGGCTCCCTAGTGTGTTAAAATGAGCTTGATTCTGCCCCCAGCTCTTGCAATTGGTTCCCAAAGGGAGAGCCCCAGCATAGGTGGGGGTGGGCAGACACTCGCCCTCCAGCCCCCATGAGGCAGCTCCTAGGGCCTAGCTGGACAACTAAACCTGCCAATCCTAAAAGAAAGAGCCTGAGGATCCAGGTGTGGTGGCTGCAACCCCAGCTCCTGGAAGACTGGTGCAGGACTGCTTCAAGTTTGAGGTCACCCTGGACCACACAGCAAGACCCTGTCTCAAAAAGAAAAAAATAAAATAAACTAGCACATCCAAACCTCATGGAGGAACAAAAAAAAAAAAAAAAAAAAAAAACCAAATATTCTAATCAGGTAGGCTGACAATGAAGATGGTACCTGCAGTTCTGAGCTTCCCAGCAGCCATGGCCAAAGGAGACGTGATTAGTGGAGCACTCGTGTGCCTCAGAGCTCTGCGATGGGGAGCCCAGGGCCTTCAGGGCACATGGCCTGGCATGACCCAGGCCCACTCCCTCCTCCCGAGGCAGTGCCCAGGGCAGAGCCAGCCAGGCGCCCGCCCCGCGGCTCAGCTCCCTCCTGTCCTCCACCTCAAGGCCCCTGGTCTCGCCCACAGGGAGTACTGCCAGAGAGTGCTGAGGAAGCCCGCACAGGACTGCTCGGCCTACACGCTGTCCTTTGACACCACGGTTTTCATCGTAGAGAGCACGCGACGGCGAGTGGCGGTGGAGGCGGCGCTGGAGAACAGGGGTGAGAACGCGTACAGCGCCGTGCTCAACGTCTCTCAGTCCCCCAACCTGCAGTTCGCCAGCCTGGTCCAGAAGGTGAGGCCCACCGCCATCTGCGCTCCCCTTCCTCCAGTCCCACCCCCGCCGCTCCTGCTCCAAGGCTGGTGCCCCCATCCTACCTGCACGGCCTGCTGGTCACACCTGGGCCTCCGCTCCAGCAGGTCAGCTCCTGCTACGTGTACTGGATCTCCAGAATGACCAGGCCTTGTGCTGATGGCCTCCATTTTAAGAGGGGGAAACTGAGGTCCAGCAATACCTCCATGACTGGCCCAGGAATACACATCTAGCAAGTGGTTCCTGCCCCACAGCTGACCCCAGAGTGTACTTGGTGGCAGCACTATCCCACATCACCTCGCGCCTTTCCCAAAGCCCAAAGGACCACTGAGGGCCTCTGGTCCCCTCTGTTATAGCCTCGTGTGCTGTGTGGTGAGTGTGGCGCTGCTGGAACCACAAGTCACCCCTAAAGGCACACAGTCTCTGTGTCCACAGACCTATTTGCTTAGTAGACCTGGGCCTGGGCCCTCAGGCTATCTCTGTCCCCATCTCCAGTGCATGCAAAGCAGAGTGTAGGGAGCTAAGGGCATCAGCCCCACTGTCCCAACCACTGTCCTGAGTCGTCCTCCCCAAGTCCCCACGCTGGCTGGAGAAGCTGAGAGGGGAGGCTGAGCAGAGGGTGGGCCGCCCACCTGAGACCACGCCCTTGGCCCCCAAGTCTCAGCTGGGTTCTCAATGCTCTGAGCAAGAGCCTGGCTATGGCTGTGACCAATGGCACTCTCCTACCCCCAGCCCACCCCACCCCAGCCAGGGTGACAGTGGCCGCTGCCGGCTCCCACAGCCACTCCTGTCCAGGGTCGCAGGATCTGGGACACATAGGGGTCAGCAAGTCCCTGGCTCAGCCTGGTTGTCACCTGAGGAGGGGACAATGGAGTCTTGCTCCTAGGGCATAGGAGGTTTTAGGGTGCGAGGAGGGAGAGGAGAGGGAGCAGGGCAGCACTGTGTCCTCACACAGAAGGGAGATCAGGCCAGGGTAGCCTGAGAGGTTGCCGAGTCCTTGGAGCCCATGTCCAGCCAGGCAACCCAGGAGGATGAGCTGCACTCAGACCACATGTGCACACACAAGTCTGCACATGAGCTCCATGCATGCAAGGGAGGTGCCAGGCAGTGCCCCATGCAAAACTGCAGCCTCTGAGCAGGAGCCAGCAATGACAGAGCCCATGCTGTCCTAGCACCCGGGAACAGCTCGGTGCACGGGGTACTCATCTCCCCTCAGCCAGGGGTGCTGTAGAGCATCCTCACACTCCATTTCTGTGACCAAGGCACCCACACCAGCCCCAAGGCCCTCAGCCCCAGGGCCTGCCTTGTGGAAACTATGGGAACCCCTAGGCCTAGGGACATGGCTGCTCTGGAAGGAGGTGACACAGAGCCCAGAGATGCCCACTGCCCTCAGCCACTCATTGTTCTGAGGTACAGAGTCACTCCAGGCCACAACCTGAGAGTCAAGGCACCAGGAGACACCCCCTCCCCACAAGCCTGACCAGAAGCTGCATGGAGCCAGGGCGGACAGGAGCAGGGCCTGGCAGTGGCCCCCACCCCTGGGGTCCAACATGGCCAAGTCCCCACCCATGCTGCCATCCCACAGCCAGAAGGAAGGCTGCCTCTCGGCTGCTGTGGCCCACCCATAAGGGGGAGACAGGGACGGCAGAGCTGACACCAGACACCTGCTGCTCCTTGCCCTCACTGTCCGGGGTGGCCTGCCCTGGCATCAGTTCAGAGGCCTCTGTGGCCCCAGCAGGGCATGCACCAGGCTTGTCATGGGCAGTGGCAGCCTCAGGGTCTGAGGAGGCACTGAGGGTGTCCTCACCTGCCCCCAGGACGACTCGGACAGCAGCATCGAGTGTGTGAATGAGGAGCGGAGGCTGCAGAAGAAAGTCTGCAACGTCAGCTACCCCTTCTTCAGGGCCAAGGCCAAGGTTCGATGGGGGCATGGGAGCAGGGAAGGGGAGACGAAGCGGTGGGAGGCCGGCCTGGCATCTGTGTCTGTGCTGCCTTTGTGCCCAGAAAATACACTGAAATGAGCCCCTTTGCTGGCCCAGGCACTAGGCAGGCCCAAAGCTCCCTGTCACCCTTGTCGTCCTCCCCCCAACCCCCACCCATTATCCTCCAAGTCTCTGGATGAGACAGTATTGGTTACCAGCCCTGCACAGCCTCAGAAGGGCTGAGGCTAAGCTCCTCCCAGGCAGGAACTGGAGGGGAGTTCAAGCGGGCTGGGGGAAGGGAGAGATACGTGTGCGCCTCAGGGCTCCTCCAGGAGACCTAAATCCAGCAAGATGTCCCTCAGCTCCCCATGCCTTAGACACTGCAGGAGATGGGTTCTAGACCCCTGGGGGAGCAGAAGCGCTGGCAAAGAACCCCTGTGACACCCAAGGAGGCCAGAACCAGGCCAGCTGCAGGCCAAGGCCCAGGGCCCTCCGCAGCTTTACACCTCCTCCTCCAACCCCTGCTTCCATCCCCCATCCCATGGTGGGTCGCGATGGACCCCTCCCCTTGAGCTATCCATGCCCCCTACTCACTGGAAGTGCTGCCTGCCTTCTAGAAGAGCTGGCTATGGTACATGCTCTTGGGAGGCTGAGGCAGGAGAACTGCTGTGAGGGCAGGAGCAGCCTGAAGAGCCCGTCTCAAAAACAAAACCAAACAAATATATATGGAGGGACCCCTGTGGCAGCAGGTGAGGGTGACAGAAGGCCGGGCTACACAATGAGCCTTCCAGCCACCTTCTGTGTCCTTCCTGCAGGTGGCTTTCCGGCTGGACTTCGAATTCAGCAAGTCCATCTTCCTGCACCACCTGGAGATCCAGCTCAGCTCTGGCAGGTAAGCTCATCCAGCTCCCTGCCTCTCCCAGCTGCCACCAAGCTCTGACCTCTGCCTCAGCCTGGGGCCCCAGGCCAGCACAAGTGGGCTGTCACCAGTGATGGACCTGCCTCATCTATCAGAACAGGTCAGGGAGCAGTCAAAGTTCCGCAGCCTGGGGCCCTGTGCATGTGTCCAGCCATCCTCCCGGCAGGCTCTAAAGGCCAGCAGAGCTGGGCTTGGTGGTGCACACCTATAATCTTAGCCTTGGCAGGCTGAGATAGGAGGACTGCCAGGAGTTTGAGGCTGGCCTGGTCTAGAATCAGTTTAAAGCCAACCTGGACTGCATAATAAGACCAGTTGCAAAAAGAAAACCAAAATCATCAAAGCAAGAGCTATTCCTAGGAGCACTCTCCCAGGAGCAGGTAAGAAAAGGAGGGATCAGAGAGGGCAAGTGGATTCCCCACAGACACACAGCACATAAATGGTGCTACGGGGAGCTGTGCTTCAGTTATCCTCCTCACCTACTCCCTCCCTTGTACTGGAACTTTGCTATTCTTAAGAGATAGCTTCCCATTCCCCAACACCCTGGAGGTGGCTGCTGTGTGCCCGCACCACACCTCTGCCCATGTGGAGCAAACCTGTCCTTCTACACAATCCTCTCTGTGGGGCATGGGGTCCTATCTACTCTGGAGCTTCATAAGTGATGGAGATCCATAGCTGAGACATAAATCCTACAGCCAAACCAAGTACACACTCCCCACACAGCCAGGTAACGGGGCAGGGACCCCAAATCTCAGTCAAGGCTGAGGTGTCTGTGGCTCAGCTGGGCCAGAGTGGTCACACAGGTGTGCATGTCTCGGGACCCCCTTTCTCACTAAACACCTCTTAGGGGTCACTGTGTCACAGCCTGGAGACCTGGTGGTGTCTAGGAGAAACAGGCTGTGTGTTTTTGTATTTGGAAGCTCTTGCCCTGGGCAGTCCTGGTGACTGGGACCACATGCCTACAGGCATCTCTGAGATTCTCCCACCACCTCGTCACTTCCACCTTTCCAGGTGCCCTGAGTAGGGTAGCAGGAGTCACACTGGCCATTCAGAGACAGACTGTGTGCCCTGCTGTACCTCCCCAGGGCAGGGTGGCCATGAGGATGCCCTCTGTCCTCTGACACACCAGTGGGCCGGGGACCCCGCCTGCCCAGGTAGCTGTCACTGGCCCTTGTACTCCTGGTAGACCCTTGGCATCCTTGCTGCCCTAGAGCAGCCAGCCTGGGCCTGCCCCCAGCTGCCTCAGGGCTCTCCCGTGCTAGGGGTGGGGGCTCCTCCATGACCCAGCTGTCCCCACAGTGACAGTGACGAACAGGACAGCACCAAGGAGGACAACACGGCCCTCCTGCGCTTCCACCTCAAATACGAGGCCGACATCCTCTTCACCAGGTCAGTGCCAGGGAGGGCGGGAGGCTGGAGGAGACTGGCAGGTCCCTGGCTGGGTCTCCACGTGGTGTATCCCTCCCTGAGGGTCAGAGTACAGCCCCCACAGTGGGCAGTGGAGGTGTCCCACCCCGGCCTGGGCAGTGAGAGGGTGCATTGTGGAGAATCTTAAAATAGAATTTAAAAGAGCTACATACTGGGAGTAGTGGCCCATGCCTGTAACCCCAGGACTCAGGAGCTGAGGCAGGAGGACCGCTGAAAGTTCAAGGCCTGCTTGGCGGTCGGGGGAGGGAGGGCCTCAAATGTCTGCATGCTATGTCACCTCTCTGCACCAGCAGTTCTAGCCACATCACTGGGAAGCCTAAGCCGGCAACACCACCACTTGCCCTACCCTCAAGCCGCTGACCCACAGGGCTGTCCAGGGCACAGGGTGGCAGAACAGGACCCCCGGCCACCCCAGAGCCTAGAGGGGACCGTGAAGAGGCTGGTACCTGGCTCTGATGCCCGTCACCCTCCAGGGCAGACAGCCAATGGCCACATCCTCTTTGCCAACCTTACAATCCACCAGTACCACCCCCAGGCACAGCAGCCCTGGCCCTTATCTGGGGCCGACAGATCCCCCTCGCATACCCCTACCCCCTACTTCTGCCCTCCAACAGTGCCCTGCTCACCCTGCCATCCTCCCTGTCCACAGGAGCAGCAGCCTGAGCCACTACGAGGTCAAGGCCAACAGCTCCCTGGAGAGACACAACGCCCTCGGGCCCCCCTTCAGCTGCGTCTTCAGGGTAGGAGAGGGGAGACTCAGGACTCAGCCCCAGTGGTGGGGTCAGGCCCACCCAGCCACATGCTCAGGGGCTCCTGATCAGTTTCCTCCTCTCTGGTTCTTAATCATCAAAAACTACTAATGTTTCAGGGGACATCAGAGAAGATCAGTGGTGCCTGCCTAAAAATTTTTAAGTAGTGAAAAAACAATGATGTACCAACCTTTCCACTTACCCATAAAAGAAGTCCAGAGTTGGTAGTTTTGAGAAATTGATGGGGGGGTCCTTTACCTCCACTGTCCTCAGCCACAGATCCACCTCACAGTCCAAGACAGCTGCAGCGCCAGCCTTGCATTGTCCAAAGTCTCGTGTTTGTCCTGTAGGGGGGCCCAGAAAGGACAATAAGATTGGTGATCAATTTAGCAGTCTCTGCTGCAGCCCTCAGCCTGGCCTGCACTTATCCATCCCAGGGTTGAGTGGGACGGGCTATAGGACTTGAGCCCTGGGTGCCCTGTCCCAGAGAGGTTTAGTAACCTATGTGAGGCTGCCCAGCTCACCAGGATGGCTTGGCTGGCTCACAGCCACTCTGCCAACAAACGTGTCCCTGCCAAAACAGGAGCTGCCCACACTGGCTGGCTGCACCCTTCTTCAACGGGTGACTTTCTCATGCCCTTCATAGCCGGCATGTCTCCATGCCTGGCCTGGATACCAAATGATGGGCTCTTCTGACCCAGGGGTGGCAGAAACCAGACGGGGCTGCATATTCCAGGCACACGGGCTCCCACACAGCAAGAAGGGTGGGGCAGGGAAGGGGTGAGCAAGGTGGAAGGGAAGCAGCAATCATCCACGAGGG
The DNA here is from genome assembly GCA_004027165.1 of Ctenomys sociabilis. Taxonomy (NCBI): domain Eukaryota; kingdom Metazoa; phylum Chordata; class Mammalia; order Rodentia; family Ctenomyidae; genus Ctenomys; species Ctenomys sociabilis. Next base: position 27,772 of record PVKA01008820.1, read on the forward strand.
AAAGAGCAGCAGGCCTTCAGGCCGGGGCTAAAGTCTCAGCCCCACTGGCTGGGCATTGCTCTAAAGAATGCTTTGCTTCTGATGGATTTGGAGCACAAGGACCCAACAGACAGAGAGCTGCAGGTCAACCTCTTTCATGACCTCAGCTGCAAAAGTCCTCAGGATACCTGCAGACAGCACACAGCGCTCTGCTAGCAACCACCCATGCAACTAGGAGAGCAGGGATGGGTTCTCGTAGGCAGGTGACCAGGCTACCATACAATGCCACTGGTCAGCATTAGCAACTCCTGAGTGACAGCAGTCCCCGCCCCCAGGATGGCCCTGCGCGGCCCAAGGGCCCGTTCTCCCGCCTGGGACTGTGCTGAGGGCCCCCATCCCTGCTCTGGCTGCAGGTCCAGAACCTGGGCTTTTTCCCCATCCATGGGCTTACGATGAAGATCACCGTTCCTGTGGCCACCAGGGGTGGCAACCGCCTGCTGGTGCTGAGGGACTTCCTCACGAACCAGGTACCAGACCCCTAAAGGTGCCACTGGGAGGGCACGGTGGAGACAGTCACAGCTCCTGGTGAGTCCCCAGGTCCCAGTTTGTGCCTCCAAGATCAGGACAGAGGTGGGGGGAAATCCTGGAGGCCCCACGTCTCACAGTGCTCTCCCATGCAGGTAAACACATCCTGTAATGTCTGGGGGAACACCACGGAGTACCGACTCACCCCAACAGACGAAGACTTGAGTCAGGCCCTGCAGCTGGTAAGTGTCTCCAACTGTGAGCCAAAGGGCTGGGTTGGGGGGGGCACTGCCTGCTCCAGGGGCCATGTCTCTCCCAGCCAGGAGTTTGCTGAGCTGGGTACAGCATCATATACGCATAGACCCAGCTACTCAGGGGGGTTGCTGCGGGTCACTGATTTTCAGACCCGCCTGGGCAACAAAAGGAACCCCTAACTTAGAGGAAGTGTGAGAGCAAGAGCACTTCCCCTGCACCTCCATGTGTGTGGCCCTGGATGGAGGCAGAGGAAATGAGAGGAGAAACAGACTCAGCAAGGCCTCGAACCTGGCCAACAGGGTCAGCAGGATCAAGAAGCAGAGGCAGGAGTCAGAGGCTGAAAGCATGGGCATGAACTGGAACCCTGGGGCCCAGGGCCGAGCCAGCATCCCACCTCCAGTGAGAGATCCTGCTCCAGGCTCCCTGCCTCTCAGAGCCCAGGAGCCCCAGGTCCTGTGTCTGCACCAAGCACTGTGCCTCTGAGTGGGGCAGCAAGCCAGCCACAGATGGACACTTTCCCCCAGAGAGGCTGACTGTTGGAGGATTTGTTTGGGATTTCTATCTATTCCATTCAGTCCTTATAAATTGCTTCTTGCCATATTACTCTGGCCAGGACCTCCCAGGCCACAGAAGTAGAATCGCCTTGGTGCCAGTTTTAAGGGAACCTGACACTTGCTGTCAGATACAGTCACCCATCCTTTAATCCAGTCCAGCAAGTTCCCCAGCTGACCATTAGGAACAGAAGCTGGATTTCTGAAAATACTTTTTCTACATCTGTTGCAGCGATATTTTTTTTTAATTTTTAATTTTTTAAGACAGTCTTGTTATGCAATTCAGGCTGGTCTTGAACTCAGTAGCTCAGGCTGAGAGCTTGCAGCCATCCTCCTGCCTCAGCCTGTGTTGGGTGTAGAGGCATGCCCATTCCACTGGCTCACTTTCCCTTTTGATTTATGTGCATGGTGATGACATTGCCAGATTTCTTAATAGAAGTCAAACTTCTGCTCCTGGAGCTCATCCGCTGGTCACTGGCATGCAGTCAGGCTCCTCGCCACCCCTCTCCCACGGCCCTGCCACGCCCTCTTTGGAGCCCTGGTGGCCCAGGCAGCATGCTGAGCCCCCTACCGTGTGCCCCTCCCCTTCAGAACCACAGCAACTCAGACGTGGTCTCCATCCACTGCAATGTGCAGCTGGCCCCCAACCAGGAGCTCAGCTTCCACCTGCGCGGGAACCTATGGCTGAGGTCCCTGAAGGCAGTAAGTGGAGCAAGGCACTGGGGGTAGGGAGGGCTGGGCTGGGGGGGGGGGCAGGATAGGGGCGGCCCCCAGAGCCAGCTTCCCACCAAGCCCTGCTCCTGCAGCTCAAGTTCAGGTCCCTGAAGCTCACAGTGAATGCGGCCCTACAGCGACAGTTCCACAGTCCCTTCATCTTCCGTGAGGACGACCCCAGCCGCCAGGTGAGACTCCTGCCCTGGGGCTCCTATGGGATGGGGGTGGGGGGCAGGCAGGGGCAAGCCCAGCTTTCTGTTCCACCACAGTGGCCTCCAACTGTACAGCCTCAATAACCCACCGCCCAGGCCAAAGGATGCTGGGTGATAGTGGCCCCAGCCTCCCATCCGGTGCCCCTGCACAGATGGCCATGCAGCCCTGGCTGTGGTCTGGATGTGGCCCAAAGGGCAGATATGGGACTCTGCTGCCCCCCCCCCCCATGGTTGCATCACAGAAACAGGAAGATAATAGAACACAGCAGGGCACTTGCTACCCTCCTCCCAGAAGACCCTCCTCTTCATATCAGGGCGTTCTGTCCGGAGAGCACGCCTTCCACCCTGCCCCCATTCTTGTGCCATAAGAACAAGTCCTGTGGCACTGGGCTTGATGTGAGGACAGCAGAGCAGGCACAGCAGGGTCCCAGCCTGCCAAGACCCAGGAGAGCGCTGGCTGTATGGAGGAGTGGCTCTAGGCACTTGGGCCTTTGGGACCCCATTTCCCCATGTGTGAGGACAGGGAGGAAGCAAGGGCACATGGAGTGGTGGCAGGGCAGGCGGTAGTCATGCGAGAGCCTCAGCCCCTGGTCACCTGGATCAACTGCCACTAGGGTGGCAGCTCCATGGGAGAAGAGCTCCCAGCAGGTGCACACTGCGCCCAGCCAGGAGAGCACACCACTGACCCGGCCACTCCCCACAGGTCACCTTTGACATCTCCAAGCAGGAGGACTCACAGGTCCCCATCTGGATCATCCTGGGCAGCACACTGGGGGGCCTCCTCCTGCTCGCCCTGCTGGTGCTGGCGCTATGGAAGGTGAGGTCCTTGCCCAAGAGGCACAGGGGAAGGCCCCCAGCTGAGACCCAGCCTCACGAGAACTGGAGGAAAGTGAGACCTGCACCTCCTGCCCTCCATGCCCTTCCCCAGCCTCCATCCTTCACTTACCTTCATGTACCTCTCCTTCCATTCCTATCCCCAAATCCAACAACATCAGGCAGTGGGCCCCCCGAAGGTCCCCATCTCTGCCCCTGGTCTGTGTTCTCCTGCAAGGTACAGTGAAGAGTCACAGGATGCTCAGGGACGCCCAAGGAAGGCCTGGAGAAGGCCAGCCTGTCCACCCACACACCCCTGAGCACCCCTCTTTGTCTCCCACAGCTGGGTTTCTTTAAAAGTGCCAAGCGCAAGAGGGAGCCTGGCGCAGACTCCAGCCCCAAAGTGCTAGAGTGAGACCCCGGAGGAGGCTCGGAGTTGACGGCCACCAGGGCCCAGGCGGGGTGTGGGCCCCAGCCCATGGCCCCACTAAACTGGAGCAGAGAACGCTGCTGGCTTTGCACTTGACCTCGACCCCAAGTTCGGCGCCTGCTCCCTCTGGGTTGGAACTTATGCAGGTGTCGAGGAGCCGCCTGTGGGCGGCTCACAGGGGAGCACTGCACTCCCAGACACCACGGCACAGCAGTCTGCAGTCAGCCCGTCTCTGGAAGAGCCAGGAGCAAGACTGTAAATACAAACCAACCGCCCAGCACCTCTACACCGGCCCAGCTCACACCCAGCCTTTCCCTCTAGCTGCTCCCTGCCAGAGGCTAGTTGTCCCAGCTGCAGGCCAAGGCAGAGAGCAGCTCTGGGAAGTGCTGTCACATGGGCAGGCAAGACTGGTCACTGCCCTCGCTGCTGGCCATACCTCCCAGTTGCTTCTGTTCCTAGGTACCTCACTAAGGGCAACAGGATATTCCTGGGCCCCACCACAGCCCCACCTGTCTCCTGCAGCCTGCCCCACCCTGCCAGCACAGACTTGCTGGGCTGGCTGCAGGCCAGCAGAGGTGAGAACTGGAAGTGCTCCCAGCATCATGCTCTGTGTACACACACAAACACACACCAAGGCAGGAACAGCTCAGCACCCCTGTGGAGGGGTCCTCTTTGGAATGCGCGCACGCGCACACACACACACACACACCCCACCTACCCACTCCCCCAGGGCAGGAACAGCTCAGCGCCACTGCGGAGGGGTCCTCTCTGGAATGCACTGAATACAGCCTGCCTGCTCAAGGACCCTGCCCCTGTGCAGCCTGGGAAGCAACCATCTCATTCACCTGTCTGCAGGTCACAGGATCCAGGCCACAAAGGCACCCTGAGGACAAGGGGTATACAGGTGCCCAGTGGAGTAACTTATGCCTTAACCTTTCTTTGAGATAGAAGTGAAAGAGGGACTCAGCAAAGGCATCTGTCCCCCTGTGCATACGACCTTTACTGTCGTAAATATTTCTAAGAAATTAAAAGTGTTTACAAACCACCAAGGAAATGCCTCACGTCAGCCCCGCTCTGAAGGTGGGGGTGCCTGAGGAGGGCTCCTTCCTTCCCGTGTTATGGGACCCAGGATGGGTTCACACCCTGTGCTCCCTCTGGCATCCCCTCTCTGTGCCCCTGCTCCATCTGTGGCAGACAGATAGAACCAAGATTTACCAGTCCCTTTCAGATTCCCTCATGCAAATTCCTGCTTTACACCCAGGAGGAGCCTACCCATGCCATCCCCACATACTTCCCCTGCCATTCCCCTCCTCAGGCCTCAGCCCACAGAACCTTAGAATTTGATCTCATTTCCCCTGAGCTGGGGATACTCAGGGACAAAGAAGTGAACAGATGGCCCTGGGTTGGGTCCACAGTAAAATGAGAACAGAGCCCCAGGGCACTATCTCCTCAGCTGCACTGTACTTGTAGCCGAATGAGCAAACTCTGAAAATGGGGACTGAAACACGACTATTACACCCCATTAGGTCAAAACCTCAGAATTCTAAAGAAAAGTGGAGTCATATTCCATACTAGTCATCACCTAAGAATAGGGTCCCCTGGCTCTAAGTGTCATCTGACTTTGCGGTACCTTTGTTCCTACCTCTGCAGACTTCAGAGAATGCCCTTACAGAACACCGTATCAGTGGAAGTTGGCATTCACATTTAAAGAAAACTGCCCTGTGACCAAAGCAGGCCAAACAGAACCTACCCACCAGTCACAGTGCTGCCTGGGGCTCTGGTTGCAGGCAGGCAGGCTGCCTTCTGTGCCTCTACACTCACCCCAGACTGATCCCTAGACCAAGTGAATGGTCAGCAGTACGGGAGGTTGGGAAGCCTGTGCCTTCCAAGTCTTTGGCCCTCGTCTTGTGTCTCCCCCTTTTACTCTGAGGTAGAAGCGTCTAGGACTGGCCTCAGAGGACCTGGCAGGGCACACACAGAAGCGGCATCCAGGAGAGTCACAGGGGCTCAGGGACACCCAAGTCAGATGACACTTCAGACTTCCCCAAGTAACTTTGTGGAGAGGTGGGTTCAACAGCAGGTGAACAGAAGACAGGGCTGAGAGATCGGCATACCAAGGGCTCTGTGATGGGACTGCCACTGCTGTCCCCTGGGGTCAGTCCTGCTCTCGGTCTGAAGCCCCTCATGACAGCAGAGCTCTGGAAAGGGGGGCATGAGTGCTACAGACTGCACTGTTTCCCAGGGTCCTCGGAGCTGGCGAGTTGGGTGCCACTCACTATGGATGGGAGAGGAGAGAAACAGCAGCTTTGGAAAACAATTTTGTCATTTCGAGGCAAGCAGCCCAAAATGCAACCTGGAATCAATATTAAAATCCGCATTTCAACTCCCAGATGTTATCAAGTATGCGCATCTGCTAGTTAGTAATTATTTAGATGGAGCTAAGGGCTAAGCCCTATGTTAACAGGAAATACAACCAACTCATAAGTGTTCAGTCTTTGGAGAGCCCTGAGGCTAGCCTGGACACCACTCTGCGCAGGCTGCTCTGGTTCCTGTGGCCACAGGGCAGGTAAGATAACCTCAGCAAAGTGGGTTACATAGCAGAAAACACATCCCAAGGAGGGCCGACATGTAAACCGATTACCCACAGGGTAGATTAGATTCTGGCCTGCCACCCTCAGGGTTTCTAAGTCCTGAGCTCACTGTGTAGTAGAGAAGACAGGCATCCAAGCAGGAGTTGTGGAAGATGATGGGCAAGACGTCCAGAGTGGTTTGGAGGCCGCCTCTGGGACTCCAGGAGGGGACCTCTGTGGATGGCTGCAGTCCATGGAGAAGACACACGATTCCAGGGCATCGGGGTACATTGCCAAGCAGGAAGCAGGTTTAGGTAGGTGTCCCTCAGTTCAGGCCAGCTGGGAGCTGCAGAAGACAGATCCTGCCAAGCTTCTTCCTTGTGGCCTTAGACAACGTGAGCTCCCAGACTCCAGGCGTCTATGCCTCAGAGGTGGTGATCCAGAGCTGCGCTCTGCCAATGTCACCTCAAGCAGACCACAGACTTGTAAGAAGGCCCAAGCCATAGCGCTCCAGTACTCAGTCCTCAGTCATGTCACACACACAGCCGAAGTGCCCACGCTGCTCCCTTCCAGGGCAGACAGTGGAATTAGCCAGCTTTCCTTTCGTCGAGGAAGGTGGTGCTTAACAAGCCAGGTACCCATGCGGAGGGAAGAGTGGGCTGCAGGGAGACAGTGCTGGCAGCCTTCCTGGAGCACACACCTTCAATAGGCAAGAACTGCTCTCCCCCATTCTCCCACCGTGACACTGCCACTTGGGTCTTCCCTCCGGCCTCAGGCCCCAGGATGCCACGCAGGCTGCAGGAGGAGGAGCTGGCTTCAGGAGCTCCTGTCCTGGCACAAGCACTGACGGCCCGCTCACGGGAAGCAGTCAGGTCTCCCCACTCCTCAGATGTCCCTCCAGCACCCAAACAGCAGTAGGAAGGGTGTTTCCATGCAGCACAGGGGCTGCAAGCTCACCTTCAGCTTCCTTCTGACTGCATGTAATTAAAAATAATCCCCCAATCAGTTTTCCCTTAGTACAAACATCCACCAGCCTCTGGGCCAAGGGCAGACAAGCCTAGCCACCACAAAACAGTCCACAATTCACTTTTGGGGCACAGTATAGCTCTCAAAGAGGCTGAAGTAGGGCAACAGCTCCCACTTGAGGTGCAAAGAAAGAATGAAGAGTGTCGCACCTGAGCTGTGGGAAGTTCAACAGGACCCAGATGAAGCGGTGCCTGGCACTCTCACTGGGCCCCAGGAGGGTGGCAAGCAGAAGACTTTGTCCTATGAGAGGGGCACCACACACATGATGTGGACATCCTTTCTAACTGGTCTTATATGTCCTCCATTTACATCTGATACTGCATGTGAAACAAAAGAAAATATGCAGCAGGTCAGTGATGCTTTCTACAATTTTCAGAAGGCAGCCCAAACCAAAATTTATTTTTAAAATACACTTTTATTAGAGGAATTAGAATCTAAGGAAAAACAGTATTTTAGGAAAGGTGGTCAACTAGCTGGCCACGAGCCTATCAAAGACAGGGACCATCCTGACACAGGACCTGGCCCACATGAGGTATGCAAACAGCACTGATTCCCAAACTATTCCTACCAGTTGAGGCAAGTTCCTCCCCAAAGGAATGAGCACAACAATTTTTAAAAGCACAAGCAACTTTAAATAATATAATTTGGTCTAAGCTTGCCCGCGAGTAAGATCTTATGAACCACTGGAATTTATCTCTCGCATTGAAATTATCTAGGTCAAGTACTGCATACAACTGTCAACAGTCTGGGTCATGCTACTTTAATACAACAGACATTGCTTGAAATAAAATACATGCACCAAAGCCTGTCTGGATGTTTTTACAGGGCAGTATCCCATCAGAGGTCAGAGGCAAACAGCTTACACTGCCTCACGATGAGAACAGGTCAGGGATCAGAGACTGAGGCCCACGCAGCCCTGACACTGTCCTTCATATGACCTTGGAGGCACATGGCCCTTCTGTCTAAACCTGCAGCTAAAACAGGACAAGGTTACACTGACTGATTTTGCACATCTTTATATAGACTGGGATGGCCAGCCTATATCTGAATCTGAAAACAAATGTGTGCCAAGAATGGGCTCCAAGTGACCCAGCATCTTTATAACTGCCTGGCAATCTTAACCACTATAACCAGATGAAAGAAACAGGTCTGAATTCCAGGAATGAGAAGGCAACATTATTACCTGCAAATGATGATCAGTGTTATCTGGGGACATCCAAAAGAAATCACTAAAATAAACATTTTTAAAGGCAAATTCATTAAGGTGCTTTTGTAAAAACATTAAAAATGTACAAGCATAAGGACTGGGGAAGATAGCTCAGGGGTTTAAACACCTGCCTGGCAAGCACAAGGATCCAGGTTCAATCGCCAGGGCCACAAGCTGTGCAGGCCCCAGAATCCCAGGCACTAGTTTCTATTCTGGCCACGGAAACCAAGTGTGGAGGCACATGTGCTGGGGAGGTTGACACAGGAGGATCACTGAGTCAGCCGCATAGCAAGACCCAGTACTAAAGATTTAAAAAAAATTTTTTTTTTTAATGTATAGGCATTAAACCTAATTGAAGTAAATGCAAAATATTAATGTATAGGCGTTAAACAAACCTAACTGAGGTAAATGCAAAATATGTGATTACATAAGGAAAAATAATGAAAAATACCTTAGCTGGGTATGGTAGCACACAGCTGAATCGCACAACTCTGGACAGCTCACGTAGGAAGATGGCAAGTTTAGACCCAGCATCCTGGGCAACGTAGTGACTTAGATGTAGCCTGTTTCAAAATTTTAAAATATTTTTAAAGGACTTGGTACTTTAAAGCTCAGTGCAAAGGTCCTCGCTTCAATACTCAGTATCCCCCCAAAATAAATCGGAATTAAACAATGTAATTCAAAATTATAGAGCCAGCGAGATAGCTCAGTGGACTAAGTGCCTATATAGGCAAGTATAGGGACCGGCGTTTGATCCCCAGCACCCCATGCCGTGCTGGCCCCACCCCCAGGCACACTGAGCTGGTTGCCAAGTCTGGGCATGGTGGCATACACACGCCTATAATCCCAGCGCTGGGGAGGCTGAAAACAGGCTCACTACTGAGTCTGAGCTGCAAACTAAGATCCCACACCAAATACATAATAAGTGAACAAATATGTAAAAATCATAAAACCTTAAAAAATATCTCAGGCCCAGGGAGATAGCTCAGTAGAATAAGAGCTTGCCTGGCAAGCACAGGATCCTAACTTCAATCCCCAGTAAAAAAAAGAAAAAGAAAAGACAGCTAAATGGAAATATCTTTCCTTTGGATAAAAAGACTTAGAATTGTAGATGCCAGACCTGCCTTGGTCTGCTAATTCTATCCAAAACAAAGAAAATCTCTTAACATATCAAAGTTTATCTGGAAAAAAATACAATGAAAAAAGTACCCCCCAAAAAAGACAAATGAAGTATGAGCTCAACAGAAAACATTTAACATTTAGTAGATACTTCAATGTCAGACACTATTTAAGACATTTTAATTATCTCATTTGCTCATCAAAATCCAAATAACATGGTATTATTTTCTAAATGTACACAAACAAGGCTTAGAGAAGTAACCTGTCCAAAGTTGCAGTGCTACAACGTGGCAGGACCAGAATTTGAGGCCAAACAGTATTCCTGAGAGCTCTACAAATGGAGATCAACAGCCTAGGGAATCCCGAAAAGGTTGCAACTACATTATAGGGATTTTATTTATAATTAAAATCAAGAGAAAATAATTAAGACCAGCTGGATAAATTCCTAATTGATCAAAAATTGAAAACAGAAAGAAAGGGGTAAGAGAAATCATGAAAGCTTCCCAACTTCAGATAAAAAATTGGTTGAAAACAGTTATGGTCCTGGAATAAAGATAGTCTGAAAAAAAGGATACAAAACTCAAAATCCATGTAAAAATAATGCTGACTACATAGAAATGTTAACTTCCTCCTGTAGTCCTAGTCACTCAGGTTGCTGAGGCAGGATCATCACCAATTCAAGGCCACAATGGACAGCTTTGAAAGAATCTGTCTCAAGGGTCACTGAGACAACTGCAAGGACTGGGGTTGGAATCTATATGCTGGGCCAGCCCCACCCCCAGGCACCTGGAGCTGGGGCAAGGTGGTACAGGCTTATAATCCCAGCGCTGGGGAGGCTGAAATAGGAGGATCACTATGAGTCTTGAGCTGTACCAAATACATTAAAAAAAAAAAAAATCTGTCTCAAAATAAAAAGCAAAAAGTACTGGGGATGTAGATCTGCTCAAGGCTCTAGTTAATTAGACAGAAAGACAGAAGGACGGATGTATAGACACACAGATAGACAATAGATCTGACACAAAAGTACCATATTTAAAGTAAAAACGAAATCAAAAAAAAGTTTCCTTAAACTTTCACAGGATTTCACATAATGAGATAAAGAGAAGCCAAAAGCAAACAAAGGAAATACAAATGTAGATAAATATGAAAGCAATAGATCCCATTCAAAATAAAGAAATACTCAAAATTACAAACTTCTAGTTTCCCATTAATCACAGAGGCAAAAACTAAATGATGAGGTAATTAGGAGATTTCAAGAAAGAACAGGGGGGGCCGGGCAGATAGCTGGGCGGTATAAGCGCCTGCCTGAAAATGAAAAGCACAATGACTTGGGTTTGATTCCTAGTTACACAGGAGGATCACTATAAATTCAAGCTGTGCAGCAAGACCCTGTACCAAATAAATAAATTTAAAAACATATAAAAAGAATGACCAGGGAGATGAAAAGAAATTTGATAATCATTGTCAAGACTTTGAATACAGTCCTTAAGCAAAACTTCCACTGCTAGGGATGAGTTGTTGAATAACTTTTTTTTTTTTTGCCATGATAAGCATCTTTATCGGGCTGATGGAATCAGGGGCTCCACAGTGGGATGGGATCCATAGCTTTCAATTCCAAGCTCTACTGCTCTCGGTCCTCGGGCACCTCTGCATGCGTGAGTCGCTGCAGCGAGGGTGGGCCAAGCTAGAGCGTCCCTCACTTCAGCATCTGGGCCAGGGACGGTTTCCAGGCCCCACAGTGCGCAGCGGCTGAAGCTGCCGGTGCCTTCCATACACTCCATACACCGGTCGAAGCTCCGCTCCAGCGATTTCTGCTCCTCTTCCTCGCCATTGTGCTCAGAGTTGCGAAGTCCTGCTTCCTCGTCAGTCCCTCTTCCTTCTCCTCTGCCACTGTCACGAATCCGTGAGGCCGGGCTGCACAGACACTTCCTCAGCCAAGACACCCGGAGGCCGTCCACGCCCTGGCGCGTGGCTGGCGTGAAGAAACGCTCCACTGGGGCTGGCCGGTGCACCAGGACCTCGCGGGGGGAAAAGGGTAGCACGGCGTCGAGCAGAGACGCCCGTGGTCACGTTGTTTTTCTACCACCGACTCGTCACTGCTCTCCATCCCCCTGCACTGGTAGGCTGAGGCTGTTGAATGGCTATGTAACTTGAGGCTGCACACTACAGTTACTTGGAATATGAAACACTGGCAACCCAGCCAGCGGTGCTGATGAGTGCACTGAATCCAGAACCCTGAGAGGCTGAGGAAATAGGTTAATCCTCGGTAACTTAAGACCCAGACTTCAAATTCACTTTTTTTTTTGGTACTTTTTACTATTATTTTTAAAGAATACAAAATAGTGATAGAAGAAAATAGCATTATACGTGATACAAGATTCCACTAAACAAAGTAATAGGAATCCAACAATGGTTGCTATATTACATGATGCTATGTGCAGATTAGTTTTTCAGATTATCTGATATAAACATATAAATTTTGTTTTAAAAAGTTATAAGAAATTCAAGAGGAAAAAAATCAGAAAGACAGAAAAAGTAAAAACAAAAATTATAAGCATTAACTCTCTTTTATATTCACATAATTAGAATTCAAACAGTAGAAAGGAGTAGGCAATAAATATTTAAAAATTTAAAATTTCTGAATTTAGTTCAACTTATAATACCACATTTCCAAGAAAAATGAACCTTTTGCACAAGAAATTTAAATAAAATCATGCCAAGATACACAAAAATGAAAACTTATTGTAAAGAAAAAATGATTAAAGCATATACATTAAAAATATTAGCTATGGAAGAACAAAATTAAATAGCATCTTATTCCACATTAGAAAGAAAAAAAAAGGACCAAGTGTGTAAGAAACGAGACTAATTAAAAGACTGAAACAAAAAAAAATCTATCCTCTTTGAATTTTACACTTAGCAAACATACTTTTGAAAACTAAAAGTAAAATATTTTTTAGTTATACAAACTTGCAATATTTTAATACCTCCAGAAATATTTTAATACCTTCAAAAGGCAAGAGAAGTTGCAGTACACTTCTGGATGAACAATAAAGAGCTCTCAAAGTGATAGTTATGCAAAACTATATAAAATATAATAGATGAACCTTTATTTAAAAGGTCAATGAAGATTTCTATGAAACAGTACCAATCTTATGTTGGGTTATACACATTTTTTTCATATATATGTATGTGTGTATAAAAGACAGAGAAAAAGTAACAAAGGCAACAGAAAATGGAAATACACTTTTTAAAGTTTCTAATACTAGGAGAAGATATCATATAATATCTTTTAGATGAATTGTAATTCAAAGATATAGTATAAATCTTAAAACAAAAATTAAGATTAAACATTATTCAGAAAATTAAATGCTAATTAAAAATTAAATGTTTCAAAACATTTGAACTAAGAAAAAGTTTTCATGATAGTAAAGAAGTACTAAGAATAGAACGTAAGATAAATACTGGACATGACAAATAAATGACCATCACTTCAGACAGTTTGGGGATAGGGTATTGCACAAAGCTCTAGTGTGTTGTGGACATGATGATGACCATGATGACATTTACTGGTGGCCAGGTGTCACCTATGGGACTGACCTACAGCTATTTCCTTGAAATCCACCCTGTAGACCCATATGGAATCATGACCCATAGAGTACAAGAGAAGTCCATTTGTAGAGTGTGCTGATGAAAATATTTTGCTGCTATACACAAAAGAATAACTGAAAGACTACTATTGTATACCTCTTATTCTGCTGTGTTTAATTGTTTGCCGTATTTGGTGGGTTCTATTCTTGTTCATGGGGTTGTGATCATTTTGCTCCCACTCTAGAACATCATTTAGTAGTCTGTGTAGGCTTGACTTTGTCATCATGAAATTCTTTAGTTGTTCTTTGTCATAGAAGTATTTTACTTCTCCATTATACTTGAACGAGGGTTTTGCAGGGCATATCAGTCTAGATTGGAATTTGTTTTCTTGCAAGACTTTAAGTACTCTGCTCCATGCTCTTCTTGACTTGATGGTTTGTGAAATCTGCCGTTATTCTGATAGGCTTTCCTTTAAATGTGATGTTTCTTTTCTTGAGCAGCTTTTAGTATGCTGTTCCTGTGCTGAATTTCTGGGATCTTGATTATTATATGTCTGGGAGTGGTTTTAATTGGGTTGATGTTATTTAGAGTTCTATATGGTTCAATTCCCTGAATGTCAGATTGTTGCCCCATATTTGGGAAGTTTTCTGCTATTACTTCTGCCCATATTCTTTTTATATCATTTGAATTGACTCCTTCCTTCTCATTGATGCTTATCAGTCTCACATTGTTCATCTTTGCATCGTCTTGCAGGTGTTGAATTATTTTTTCCTGCATCCTAGTTGTTTTTAAGAGATCTTTGCTTACTTTTTCACAAGCTGCAATGGTGTCTTTAAGGTCAGAGAGTCTATTTTCACTTTCACTCAAACGGATTTGCCAGCTTGTGATTGAGGTTTTAATTTCCTGTATATCTCTTTGAATCTGTTTCATACATTCTATTTCTTTCCTATATTGCTTATTCAGGAGTGCCATCATTTTTATATTCTACTCTATTTTTTTTTAATCAGGGTATTATTTAGAAGCACTTAGTCCATCTTTGATTATAGTTGTCACTACTTTTACTTCAGAAATTATTTCTGATCTGATTTCTTCTATACCATTCTATAGTTGTTTCTTTACTTCCAACACTATTATTTCAGAGATTTCAGGTGTGTGATTTCCAATTTCCTCTATGCTAGTGTCTTCTGCATTTGTACTGGGTGGACTGGGGGCCTCAGACTGCTTTTTGTCCTTTCTCTTTGTCATTTTCTATACCACTGACTTTTGACCTTTGGTGGAGAGCTTAGATAGTTATTACCTTAGCACCAGGTCCAAATCTATGAAGTTCAGACTTCTCCAGGTGGGTGTGGCTTGGGTCTGGCTGCTGTGCTCCACTTCTTCCTGCTGCAGCCTTGCAGGTGACCCCTTTGTCACTCTGGCAACATGTTCTGCTCCTGAATTAGCTGGGTGGGTCTTACCTCTAGCCTCTTTGCAGAGAGTTCTGCTGAAGGGCTCCACGCTGGGCCTGCTGTGGGTCGCTTCAGGGTCTGGCGGCTGGGTAGGTCTCCCGGACTTCAAATTCAAAATGATGCTGCTGGGGATGCAGCTCAACATGAAGGCCCAGGTTCAATTCTCAGTACACACACACACACACACACACACACACACACACACCAAAAAAAAAAAAAAAAAAAACCTGAAAACCCAAAGGTCTATCAATAAGATCTAGATAAGTAAATTTTGAATCCATCATACAATTTAATGCTATTGTTATCTTTTTACAAATCTATACAGGGCCAGCAATGCAGGTCAATGGTAGAGAACTTGCCTTGCATACACTGGTAGTGGGCTAAATTCCCCCATACACACACAAAAAAATAATACATACTTAAAAACTCTATATACTGTAAACAATAATTAAGAAGTTAATATATCTGGGCATGGTGACACACACCTGTAATCCTAGTACTTGGGAGGCTGAGGCAGGAGGATCACTGCAAGTTCAAGGCCCACCTGAACTTCATAGTGAAGCCCTGTCTCAAAAAGGGAAAAGTAAAATAATTATATATATATATATATATATATATATATATATATATATAAAATATATATATGGATAAAATCCATTTTATAAAGGGAAGAACATACACGGAAAAATTCTGGGAAATTACTAAAAAACTTAATAGTAGTGACTGCCTCTGCAGATCCACATGGAAAGTGGAGAAATGAGAAAAGAACTTCTTTTCTTACTGCCTAGATGTAATATCTGAAATTTTCCCAAACATATGTACAACTTCAAGCACTTTTTAAAAAATGAACTCAACAAAAAATCATTTCACAGTGAATAATAAAGACACAAACTTCCAGGTTGTTTTTTCCAAACATTTACTAAACACAAACAACATTTTTTCCTTTTACACAGTAAGATCATTAAGTTTCAAATTAGCTGAGCTATTAGGTCTGTCAATTGCCATAAAATTAAAGATGATTCTACATGTCAAACTCAAATAGAAAATGGCATGCAATATATAAATCACTAAGAGACCTCTGGTGTAATCAGCAAGTTTACTATGTTTATTAAAGTCACATAAGTGGTTTGACAAAAGTGCACAAGAGAATGACATCACTGGCTTGCTATAAATCACAGTGAATTACTAGAGTACAACAAGGCAGTCCCTCTGTATGGAGGTCTGCAGGCTGGGGTGACTATCAGGAAGGGCAGGATCTTTGCAATGGTTTAGGCCAGGCAATCTATCCCCCACCACATACCTCTGAAAAGACTGGTTAGGAAAGCTGAGGCTTTTTCCCTCATATTTTCTCCACCAATTACTAAGCAACCACGAAAAGGCCATGCACAAATTTTACACCACCAGATAAAGAACAGATACAAAAACCTGTTTGCTGCACACCTGGCAAGCTTGATCGTTGCTCCTTGTTCCAATTAGGCCCTTCATCACACAACTCACCCCTAAAGGAGAAGCTGTTAGGAATTTAGCAATATTCACCCCTGCACACAATCAAGAAACACCCCCAGAAACATCCAACCACTGTCCTTTCCCTACACAGTAACACAAAAGTGCACTCCATAAATCTAGGACCAGGACACATTTATTTTACAGTGTTAAAAATTAACATATCACCATTATCAGAGCAGTAGCTGTTTCAGGTCCTATTTTGGGGGGAGAGCGGGACATGGTACAGCTCAGCCCATCTGGAGGTTTGGGTGGGTCTAACAGAAGTGTCTCAGAAAGCCCTGCACGGTGGTGGCATACATAATGAGGCACTTACTACTCTCAAGACATGACCTTCAGAACAAAGCTGTGTTTTCAGAGAGGAATGAACACAGCTTAAAAAGTTGGGGACTAAAATTTTTCATAGAGAAAATGGCAGACCTTTATGTTCCTTAACCCTTTTAGTGTTACACATATAGTCAGTAAGAAGTAATATTCACTGGTGCACCGACATATCTGGCTGGCCTGAAAGGAATATTTAGTTTTACAAAAAATATAAGAGCTAGGCCTTAGACTTGCACCCTTCTACTCACTGGTTAAATAGCTGGCTGCTTCTAAACCTGCAAGCTGTAACCCAGGGTCCAACAATTCCTCATGCCACCCCATTCCAACAAAAAAGACACTTTCCTGCTTGAATAATCTAAAGTAGTCTTATTCACAAAGTAGCTGCCTCAAATATGGTGAAAACTTAACAGGATGTTGTTCCCTTGAAACTTTCTCAAAAATATTTATCAAACAGCATTGGCATGTAGGGAGCTGCTGCCTCTAAATCCTGCTTTACTCCAAGCAATGCCATAGTACCTAAGTCCTCATACTTAGCAACTGAGTGTTAGGAAAGTGAGATAAAGCTCCTCTCAGAACAAGCGACACCAAAGCTTGCCAGTGCCTCTTTTGGTGTGTCTATCTCAAGGTTGCTGGGCTCTGGCCTTCCAGGGCAGAACCAGCTGACACAGTGCTGTCAGCTCCGTTCTTAAAAACATCACCCCTTATCAACTGAGGGGATGGATTTGCTGCCCACGCCCTGACTTATGTAAAAGCAAATTCAATTTCACTGCTCCATTAAAAGCAGAAAACCCACCTACATTTCACAGGATTCAAAAACGAAAGCATCCATCTGAGCCTGTAGTTACTTCAGATTTATGACAATTCCCAAGCCAGGACACAGAAGTCTTAAGCAAACTTGTAGCACTGTCAAGGAAGAAGCATAATTCTATCAGTAATAAACACCACAGGTAAAAGTGGCTATGACAGCTTCATGTTCTCACTGAGCTGGGATACAAAACTAGCTCACCTTTCTTATCTTTATTTTCTTTTTTTTAAAAAAAAATTATGTTTATAAAGGATTTGGCTAAATATTTTTAAATAATTCTATAAAAACACATGTAAAACAAAAAAAATAGGCAAATGTATAGATCAACTCTTTCAAAAATGGCTTTATCTTTCATAATGGACATTTGAATTGATGCTACAAGACAGAATTAAGTCCTTAGCAAGACAGAGCAGTGTAGACCACAGTTTGTTAAAAATCCAGTTACCATCAGTGCAGTTCGCAGTTTGTTTGGCTGTCTTCATGCTTCTCAAGCTTCATCAGTATTTCAAGCGGCAGGACTTAATGTTCTCCAACACTGTCTTCCCTTCTCCCAAAATGTCATTAAACCGATGTCTGCATATGCACATGTGAGTATCCTCACTTTATGAATAAGATCTAAAATAGTGCTGGCCCTGGACAGCCAAAGGGATGATATATGTTGTTAAAACATGCAACATCACCTGACACTTTTCAGTGTGGGTGTTTAAAAGTCACATACATTAAAAATGGAACCAACTGAACACTGAGTATTGAGCTCTTCCTACATTGTCAAATATGCAGGACTTATAGTCTGAAAAAAAGAGCCTGACCGGAGCCTGAAAGCCCTGGCTCACCCACTTGGAGGAACTGTATCTTCTCTTTCAGGTCACTGTGAGTTGCCAAGAGAAAGATACAATATTTCCCCGATTCATACCAGGAAGATCAAGGTCAGCGATATCCAGATTAGGGTGTTTTATTTTTTGGTGGGATTTTGTTTTTGTATTTTGTGTTTTTTCTTTGAGAAAGGCTCTTACTATGTAGTTCAGGCTGGCCTTAAACACAGTATCTTCCAGTCTCTCCTGAGTACTGGGACTGCAGACTTTCACCACTGTGCCTAGCCAGGGCTCATTTTAATTTATTACATTTTTATGTATTTTAGTACAGAGTCTCACTACACAGATTGGACTCATAGTGATCCTCCTGTTTCCAGCCTCCTAAGTGTTTGGATTACAGGCTGCTATCATCCACCACACCCAGTCTAAACTTTTTATTTACTTTTTTTTTTCAGGGCTCATTTTAAAATCTCCGTTTAGGCCATCCTGAAACCACTTCTCTTAAAATGTCAGGTTGGGCAAATAGAAATCTATCATCATGATAGAATTTACCATCAAGACATTCCAAGCTGAAGCAAGAAGACACACAGTAGAAAAACAGCCACTGTATCATACATACATCCTTGGGTGAAGTTTTTAAAGACCCTGCTTCCACCCAGCAAAGCATTTCATCTCATGGGGTTATCTCTATTTAAGGCCCTAGGTGCTGATTTTGGCTTGGTCACTGTTTTAACACTGAGCCAACTGCAACCTTTCTCTTATAATTTACAAAGTAATATGCATACCTGAAATAATTGAAACCTTGTGTTTTAAAGTTTATAGCTGATATCACTACATTGTCACAATGCTTTTTATTAAAGGAAAAAAAAAAGCTGCAGGTCTTCACTTACAGTACCATGCACTATGAGTAGCTAAGGCATTCATTTGGCACTAGAGAGAAAATTAGAGACAGCTTTATCATTTTTCGCATCAATAGAAACAGGTGTGTACCTTCTGCTTGAATTCCTACTATTCTTTAATCACAGAGTGCTCTTTTAGTTGATAAGTTTAAAATGTTACTGTTAAAACAAGAAAACAAAGACCTCTGTACAGCTTGTTGGAATAACTGACATCTTGGTAGAATATTTTGCAGCTCCATCAAAACACCTTTCAAGTAGCATTGAGAATTGTTTTCATCATCAAAAACACTCAATTTTCATATACACCCAGCCTAGCAATTTTTCTATCTCTTATAATGGACTAAAAAAAAAAGAAAAAAAAATTATATATATCTTGGCTCCTTTTCAGCAGTCTTAACACCTTAGTAGGAAAAATAATTTCCAAATTTCAAAAGTAACACAACAAAAAATGGAGAAGGGAGCAAAAAGAGAATATATGACTATACAGCTTGTTCATAAGAAACATAGCATTCATAATGTCCACCCATCTGTGAAGTGAATCAAACGCAGCTGGTTGTGACATTAGAACAGAGACTTTGAAAAATTCCAGCCTAGAGGCAGAGCCCCTCGACATTCTGAGAAGGCTGGTTTAAGATTATTATCACTTTGAACACACTGCACAGCACAATGCAATGGATTTAACTTCCCAAATTTGTGGCTATTATTAAACTAGCACTTTCTTCAGGCCTCTGTGTAGTTTATCCTTCTTATGCCCTCTGCTGTTCAAATGTGTTCCCTCCCTCCACACAAGATGGAGGAGCAGAGACTATAGCAGTATGCCCTGTGCCCAACACCTGGACCTCCCATCGCTTCTAGCTTCCTTTTTGGTTCTTTTTTTTATGAATTCTCAAACTGCTGCATGGAAAACAATTGACATAGGTATAACAGAAATACTATTATAGGCAGCTGTTTAAAGCATTATGAGCTTGAAATCATAAATGTCTCTTATTACATAAACAAGTAGTATATCTGTTTCTTCAGAAAAAGAAACACAAACAAGAAACTGACAGTCAAACCCTTATAGTTACACCTAAACAATGTGGCTTGATTTAAAGTGTGTCTGAAATCAATTACCCTATGAGGCAAGACGATCAAAGACAATAAGTAGAGGATGGGTTGAAAGGAAAAAGGTTGGAAAGAAAAGCACAATTTATGAACACATAATTCTATTGTCTGTGATTAAAGTCCTTTACTTTTTAGCACCACATTAAACGATTTTACATATCCAGTCACTTAATGAAATCCAACAAACTCTTCAAGAGTTCTGGGGATCTGGTCTTGGTAGTTAATGTCATTAGCCCGAACTGCTCGGGCAGCCAGGCACTTGAGACTCATCTTCATTTGAGTTTTCAGCAGTATCTCTGACACCCCCGTTGTACTTTTGTCCAGCGGAGTCTTGTTCTGCTTATTTGTCATGTCAGTGTGAGCGCCCGCTTCCACTAGGCTGATGATGATGGAGTGCAGGGTCAGAAAGTCACTGATGGGCCTGTTGTACTGGACAATGATATGAAGGGCACTGTTGCCCTCATTGTCCACAGCGTTCACCTCAGCACCGCAGTCCAGCAGGAGCTTGGTGACCAGGGCATTGGGGAAGCTGCAGACATCATTGGTGTGGAAATCATCAACGGGGGTGTTAGAGTTGACGGCCAGATGCAGCAAGGTGAAACCTTCGCGAGTTCTGGGGTCGAGGTGGATCAGGTTGTAGATCTGCTTGTTAATTTTGCACTGATCTTCCTCACTGCACTGTGTTTTGGTAGAAATGCACACTAAATACAGAAAGGTATAGAGATTACATTCATAGTTGTCCATGGCACTGTGGACATCAGCATCGGGGATGTTTTTTACCCTGTTCATACTCTGTTCTATTTCCAAGACGCTGCATCGCAAGACACACTCTATGTCAGGGGCCTTCACAGTTTCATTCAAGTGTATCATCTGGGAGAAAACTTGAGCAAACCGCAGGAGGTCCTTGTGGGTATTCCTATTGCCTTTTTGCCTGAGGTGCAGGGCATGAAGCCACAACTTGATACACTGCTCGAATTCCATGTTATCTGCATACACGGCGCCCCTGTAAATGATGGGATGGGAAACATCAATGTTGTCAGCACCTAAAATCCGTTCCCGAACTATAAGGCCTTCCATGTGAAGAGCATCTCTGTCCTGACGAATGGACTCCAGTTCCTGAGGGTTTCTACATTCAGTTCTGTTCCCGTAGGCATGGATTGGTGGGAGAACCTCTTTTTCAAGAATGTTATCACCATCTTGAAACCTCTCCAACATGGCTAAGTATAAATAGTGGTATGTCTTCATGATGTCATAGTTCTCACGGTCATTTGCAAAGGAGGCACCCAGGAGTTCCAAAGCTTCAATCCGACTTCTTCGGTCACAGTCAGCATGTGAGAGCAATAGTTCCACGACGTCAGCTTTGCAGCTTTCTGCAGCCACCTTCAGCGGCGTCATTCCATGGCCGTTCACCACTATCGCCGCTCGCCATTTGATCAGCTCTTTCACAATGTCAATGTGCCCAGCCTCCGCTGCAAAGTGTAATGCCGTGGCCCCACAATGTGCTTTAGCATTGGGATCCGCACGCTGTTCCAGAAGGTATCTGACCACATCGGTGTGTCCCTTATAGGCTGCAATCATTAGGCAGGTGTTGTCATACTTGTTGGCGATGCTGATGTTGGCATTGTTCTCAACCAAGTACTTCACAATGTCCAGTCTGCCATCGAAGCACGCGGCGCGCAGTGGGGTGGAGTTAGTTACTGTGGTATGGTTCACATTGGCTCCATGACTCACTAGAAGTTTAACAACTTCAAAATGTCCTGCACCTGCAGCACACCAAAGAGCAGTGGCACCATCAATGACATACCTACACATGAAGAGAATAAACAATTAGACAAAGGAGACCGCACACTCTAACACAAGTGTACGGATGTATTCACCTGCATTGACTGAGAGTTCACTCTAGAACACTAACAAAATACCACTTTTGGTGAAAATAAAAACAGGTGACTTGAGTAAGGTACTCTGCATAGTACTTGTACCTAGTATGAGCACAAAAAATGTATCATTATCACTTTACGTCTGAAGTATACATTTTTAAAAAACTAAAAATCACTCGCTTTCTAGTAGCAACAGTAAAATCTTAGAAAACAGGAAGTATAAGAAGGTTGTGATATCCTTGCTACTGAGCTGGCACACTGCTCTCCGCCTTCAGCCTCCACAGTAGCCTCCAGGTAACACTTCCTCTAAACTGGAAAAGTAGCTCCAGTCCCTGCACTAATACTGCTAGGGTCTGCTTTAAGAAAAAACAATGACACAGATAATCTTGCCCTAAAATTAGCCAAGCATATCAAAGCAATACTTACTCTACTATATAGCAAAGAGTAAAATAATTACTCTTCCACAGAACACAGAATGACCATATAAACAACACTGAGCAAAAGCAGCCAGCAGAATCTAGCACATATAAGATGGCATTTATATACCTGTCTATAGAGTTAGAATGGCGGTACCAGTTACCTCTGGGGAGGCTATGGTCTTAAGATGGCACATTACCTCTGGGGGAGGTACTGAATTAGAGACCTTATCAAACTTGGATAACTACTTTGTAAAATTTTATGCACTTATAATGAATGTATTTTTCAGAGTGTGTGATACCCCATGTAAAAAGATTTAAAATATGTATATATCTGTTTTTGTAATCCTGTGTATCTGTGTGTATTCCTGAAGCAAACCACTGTGGGGAAAAATATTAACAGCAAGAAAAAAAAACCAATAATTTGGAAAAACTGAACAGGTATCTTCCCTGACATGACTGGGCTTTCTGGCTTCCAATTCACCTTGTGCTCACTAACCATCTTATGTGTGTTTAGCACACAAAATTAGTCTTGCTAGGAAGCCAACCTTTTCCAACTTTCCACTTTTAATTTTTTTCTCCCATCTGATTTTCCCAATTTAACCTTACTACTGTACTGCCCATTAAGACCAAAAAAGTAATGTTTGCTGTATGTTCAGCTCTATTAGAATCACTAAGTGTATGTGGAAAGATTATAAGAAAAAGTCAAGGGCTGGAGAGATAGCTCAGTGGTCTAAAGTGCCTGCTTAGACTAGCTTAGGCAAGTGCGCAGGGACTTGGATCCTGAGCACCACATGCCCGGCAGCCCCACCCCTAGTGTAGGCTGAACTGGCTACAAAAAAAAAAAAAAAAAAAGCCAAAAAGCATCACTTACTACAGTAACTGAACAGGAAAACCAAAAATCTCACTAATGAGCAGCTCACTTTACAAACTTATATTGTAATGGAGGTCAAATCTTATCTCCTATAAAGCAAAAAAAAAAAAAAAAAGAGGACAGCTTTTCTGGTTTGGCTTGAATGCAGCAGCATCTCCCCCATCCAAGTGTTTCTGATGTACTGGCATCACAGGGAAGGGACTTTGAGAGTGTCAGGCCCTGGAGCTCCTCCCTCCCCAGAGAGACAGAAGTCACTCCCCTCTTCTCTTCTGGAGGAAGCAGCCCCCAACGGAAGACAGACCTGTTGACACCTTGATCCTGGACTTTCCACTCCAGAACAGTGAGAAATAAATGCCCATTCTTTACTAAATACCAAGGCTCATTTTGTTATAGCAGCACAAAATGGACCAAGACATATAAATATTATGGTTCGATCCTAGTTAACCTCATCACAAAAAAGCCAACCTTTATCACCTTTGCTAATACTTTATAACAAATCAAGCATTACTTAAGCTTCAAATACTGACCTGTTGGCACCACATACCCGCCAGCCCTGCCCCAACCAGTTACCTATGGGGAGGAGGGTAAATGACTAGAAAAGGGCTTGAGACCATGCACCATTTCACATGCCTATAATGCCAACACTCAGGGAGGCTGATGCCAGAAGATAGCAAGTTTATCCTGCCTTAAGATAAAAATTTAAAAAGTACTAGAAGTGTATAGCTCAGAGAAGAAACTAAAAAAAAAAAAGAAACTAAGTCACAGTATTGAGGGGGTGAAGGAGGTAGGAGATAAGATATTAGAAATTCCTTTATGTGGGTGGCAGTCATGTGGATGGGGATTAGGGAAAAATGTTTATCAAACCGAACACTTAGGGTCTATGCACTTTACATAAAATAGATCTCCAAAAAGTTAGATTTCTGATACTTCTCTTAAATTTTTTAATTTTTTTTTTTTTTTTTTTTTTTTTTTTTTTTTTTTTTTTTTTTTTAGATTTATTTGGTACAGGGTCTCCCTATGCAGCTTAGACTCACAGTGATCCTCCTACTCAGCCTCCGTAGCACTGGGATTACAGGCATGCACCACCACACTGGGTTTTGGGGCCAGCATGGCATGCAATACCAGGGATAAAACCCTGCCATCTCCTGGGCCTCTTCTTAAAATTTTTAATTCCACTTAGTCTGTGGATAATGCCATTTGGTCAGGCCAATGGCAGAGTACCTGCTATGCACGAAGCCCTGGGTTCAGCCTTCAACACTACCTACAAAAAAAAAAAAAAAAAAATTATATATATATATATAT
Organism: Ctenomys sociabilis; assembly: GCA_004027165.1. Taxonomy (NCBI): domain Eukaryota; kingdom Metazoa; phylum Chordata; class Mammalia; order Rodentia; family Ctenomyidae; genus Ctenomys; species Ctenomys sociabilis. The sequence continues at coordinate 52,128 of PVKA01008820.1, forward strand.
ACATATGCTACTTAGGAGTCGGGAAAATAGCTCCACTAAATAAGTGAAGAACCTAAGTTCAATCCCCAGTTCTGAGGGGAAAAAAAATTAATTGCTTAGCTGGAGATATAGTTCAGCATGGACTGCCTTTAGCTCAGCGGTTCCTTCGAGATATAGCTCAGCAACACAGTGTTTGCCTAACAAGAACAAGGCCCCAAGTTTGATTCCTAGTACCAAAAAAAAATAAATAAATCAAAATAAAACAAAAACCAAAACAGCACTTGCTTACACAAGTGCAACACTTGCCATGCCAGCCCCACCCCTGGGTGAGCCCTGGACACTGAGCCAGCCAATGAGATCAGGTGTGGTGGTGCTCGCCTGTAATCCTAGCACTGGCAAGGCTGAAAACAGGTGGATCACTGTGAGTCCGAGCTGTGTAGTGAGACCCAGTACTAAATACACTTAAAAAAAATTATTCACATTTTTTGTTGTTTTTAATGAAGGATCACTAAGGCTGGAGCTGTAGGTCCCTGGCAGAGTACTCAGCTAGTATACAAGAGAGACCCTGGGTTCAATCCCCCAGCACTAGTAAAATAACATATTATAGCCGTGATATGTTTTAATAGCTCTAGCTAGCCAGGTATGGTGGGAAATCCCTGCAATCTCAGCACTGAGGCAAGAAGACCACTGCAAGTTTGAGGTCAGACTGGGCTACACAGACTTCAAGGCCAGTATGCACTACATAATGCAACTCTGTCACAAACGGTTTGGTTTAATTAAAATGTATTCATTACATTCTTGTCATATGAAATATGAAGTTCAATAAAAAGATTTTACTGTTCAAAAACTACTATTTGCCAACAGCATCAGAAAAATATCAATATCTAATAGTAAACCAATGAAAATTGTGGACTTATACCCTGGAAAACTACAAAACAGTCCTGAGATAAATAGAAGAAAACCAAAAAATGAAAAACTAATCCATGTTCATGGCTTAGGAGACTCAAAAGTGTTCAGACATAAATTCTCCACAAAAATCACCTATACAAATATATTTCAAATTAAAACCCTAGCAGGATGTGGGGGGGGTAGGTGGGTGTGGTCATGTGCTCATGGGTATAGAAAGTGACAGGCCAATTCAAAGTTGAAGAAAAAAGATAACTCAGACAAGCTGGGACAAGGACAAAACAATTAATAGTTGTTTTTTTTTTTTTTTTTTTTTTAAGTTTAGGGGCAGAGGAGATAGCTGAGTGGCATAAGCACCTGCCTGGCAAGTACAAGGTCTTGGGTTCGATCCCCAGTACAAAAAAAAAGTCTAGAAATAGATACATGTATAGAGTCACTTGGTTTATAATAAAGCTCCAATGAAACTAAAGTAGAAAATATAGTCTCTTTTAATATTTCCAGCTACTCCTATTCTTTTTTTTTTTTTTCTTTTTTTGTGGTACCAGAGATTGAACTCATAACCCTGCGCTTGCCAGGCAGGCACTTATTCTACTGAGCTATCTCCCCAGCCCTAGTCTCTTTTAATAAATAGTGCTGAAGCAACTAAACAATGTATATGGGAAATTAGCTCTGATTCCTACTTCACACTATATACAAAAGCTATGGTAATAACTGAGCAGAGTGGTACACACCTGGGAGACAGTGGCAGGACAATAACACAAATTCAAGCCAAGTCCAAACAACTTAACAAAACACTGACTCAAAATTCAAAGAAGAAAAACAAATTAACAAGGCTGAATGAAAGTATAACTCAGTGCAAGGTCCTGGGTTCAATCCCAAGAATGAGAAGTTGGGTTTGTATAAAGTAAAGATTTAAGAGTTTCTATGAAAAGGTAGACTATCTTAACTTTGGAATTGAATGTAATTTCTTAAACAGAATCCTAAATATACATTAATCATAAAAGAAAAAAAGATTATTGTATTTCCTTATAATAATATTCTAATTATCAAAAGGCATTATTGTATTCTAAAACAGAATAAACAACCCTCTTACTGGGAGAAGTTCCTGCAATAGATACATGTGATAAATAAATCAGGCAACATAAAGGGGCTGGGGAGATGGCTCAGTAGAATAAGCGCTTCCCTGGCCAACACAAGGGCCTGAGTTCAATCCCTGGTTCTGCCAAAAAAAAAAAAAAGGACTAACAAGTATACTTCACAAAATGCCCAAATGATCTCTAAACAATTCTGCCCAGGCATGCTTACTTTGTTTTTGTTTTTGTTTTTTTTTGGCGGAACCAGGGATTGAACGCAGGCCCTTGCGCTTGCCGGGCAAGTGCTTATTCTACTGAGCCATCTCCCCAGCCCCCCTGCCCAAATGATCAATACACAAAAATGTTCAAAATAATTTGTCACCAGAGAAATACAAATACTAATAGTGACCAGTAACACCATGACAGGGTCAGCCTCTGGGCAATGTTCGGCTATCTATGCCCACCCTGGCACCCAGCACCTGCTGGGTCCCTTTGAGACACTGAAGGGAAATTATTGTAGATGCTCACCAAAAGACATGAGCAAGAATAAGAATGTTCATGACACTTTTTTCCTTACACAAAGACACTGACAACCAAACTAACCATTCAGAGAAAAAAGCAAACTACAGAGCATTAAAAAAAAGAAATTATTGATGAAACTACATGCTGAATCTCAAACACACTGGGTTATGTAAAACAGCAGACAAACACATAAAAATAAGCTGGTTTTGTTCATGGGAAATTCGAGTACAGGCAGAACTCATCTGTGGTAACAGAAGTCCAAATAATCATTACTGGGGGAGGTGGGAAGTGACTAAGAAAAGAGAATTTAAAAAGGAAATTTAGGGAAATTAGAATAATTTACACATTGACCTAGAAAATGACAACAAAGACACACTTCAGATTCATGCACTTTACTATATCTACCATATCTTAGCCAAAATACATAATTAAAAACAAACAAGGAGGGCTAGCCAGAGAGCTCAGTAGTCTAAGCACCTGTCTGGCAAGCACAAGGACATGGGTTCAATCCCCAGTATTGCAAGCCCTGCCAGCCCAGAACCAGGATGCAACGTGCTGACCAACCCCAAAACCGGGAATGATGGCACACAATCCTGTAATCTGAGGAGGCTGAGACAAAAGGATCACTATGCAGCTCGTAGTGAGACCCTGTACCAAATAAATATAAAAGATTTTTTAATTAAAAAAATATATAAATCTTGACATTATATAATATGAATCTAGATGATCTAAAACTCAGGAAATGTTAATAGTAGGCACTCATCAGGCCACTGAGATAGCTCAGTGGACTACAGCGCCTGCTAAGGCAAACTTAAGCAAACACAAGGACGGCATGCAAACACAAGGACTGCATGCTTCGATCCCTGGCACACCACATACCTCACCAGCCCCAGTCCCAGGGCAGGCTGAGCTGGCCACAAACACACACACACACACACACACACACACAACAGGCACTCATGTACATTAGTAATTAAGATTTACCCTTTTAAAGATGAAAAGAGAGACAAAAGTTACAATATTTCTGGCCTCAACTTAAAACTTTAAAAAATCTATGTTATAAAGGTAAAAACTTCAGGGCATAGTGGTACATGCCTGTAATCCCAGCACTCAGGAGGTGGACACAGAGGAACACTGTGAGCTCAAGGCCAGCCTGGGCTACAGAGGGAGCTCAAGGCCAGCATGTAGTGTATAGCAAAACCTTGTCCCAAAAACAGTACACAAAAGGGGAGGTGAGTCAAATAGTTCAATGGGTTAAAGCATCTGCAAGCAGGTGCAGGGGCCAGAGGTTCAATCCCCAGGCCTGCTATGCAGGCCCCGCCCCCAGGGCCCACTGAGATGGCAATTGAGACTGGCATGGTGGCACATGCCTGTAATCACAGCTCTAAACAGATGGATCACTACAAGCCCAACCTAGTAGTGAGACCCTGAGCACCTTGCGTTTGAGATCCTTCCCTAAAATACAAAAAAAAAAAAAAAAAAGTGAAAATTAATTTGTTAATATGTACTTCACTTGGTGTTTTGGTACCAAGACTGAATCAAGGCCTCCTGCATGCTAGGCAAGTACTCTACCACGGAGTTATGCCCCAACCCCTTCTCTTGGACTTTATAACAGAAACTACTTGGTCAGTTTAATATTTTTCTTGGTACAGTCTAAGAACTTCCATTGTTTTCCTTTGATGACAGAAACCTCATAAAAGTATAACTACCTTCCAGCCACAGCAGTGCACGCCTACAAGTCTAGCTGCTCAAAAAGCTGAATCAAGACAAACTCAGTCTATAAAATTACAATACTACGCTGCTTCAAAACAAAATACCAAGTGCATTTAGCCTATTATATAGATATAATAAGTTTAATGCAATATTTCCTAAATCCTATGAAAGAAACACCACATAAAACAATGACCTTTCTAGTCTCCCTCAAAAGTGCAATGCAAATTCTACATTGCATATCTCATAATTTATGAAAACTATGATATTCATCTTACCAAACAAAAAGTATGCATTGAACCACAGAAAGTCTTCACAATAAGAGAGAACACTTCTCATGCTTATCCAGCTACTTAGGAGGATGCAAGTTCAAGGACAATATAGTCAACTGAGAGAGACCCTGTCTCAAAATAAAATATCAAAAGGACTGGGGATGTAGTTCAGAGGTACATGCTTGCAAAGCACATACGAGGGCTTGTATCCTCAAGAGATACCTCAAGAGCTCTCTGAGGGGTAAGTACCAGGTATGATGGTACAGATGTGCGGTCCCAGTACTCCAAAGGCTGAAACAGGAGGATCCAGAATTCAAATATAAATGTGCTATGTGTATAAATGTGTATAAAATATAAATACACTATAAATGTGCATAAAATCAGCACCTTAAGGAAACACCTTAAAAATCACTTACTGTAAGCTTACATGTAGTTCCTTGCAATATGTATTTCCAAAAACTTTCTAGTAACAGAGTAACAGACTATAGAAACAACCTCTGAAAGCACAGCTTCGCCAAAGGCTCTTAAACAGAGTTGCACGAGGAGCTCCCCTACACCTCCCTCCACCGGGCCCTGGTACTAGTAGCAGGAGGGGCTCTGCGCAAGGTGCCTCAGCAGGCATCACACAGGCCTGATCTCCTGCAGCCAGGGCAGCAAACCTCTTTTAGAACAGGCAACCCGCCTCCTGCAGCCAGGCCCTCAGAGGCCACAGGAGCACAGCATTATGGGGCTACAGGGCACCTCCCCTTTGTTCTTTGCCTTGTCCACATCCTCGGAGCAGCTGCCCATTCTCCAGCCAAAGGTGTTTTCATTCCCACTCATGTGCTTTTCCTGTCTGCTCACCTATGTTGGTTCTGGCATGCAGGTGTAAGCTGTAAGGAAAATCATCTCAGTGCTTCTAAAAAATGTGAAGACAGACACAACTCCTCAAACACAGGGCTTTACATAGGCAGTGGTCTCCTTCTTGAGATCTTATTTCAAATTGAATTTCATAAGGCATTCAGTTTTTAGATGGAACAAAGATTTTTCTTTAAAAATTATTTTAAGGGCAGGGTGTAGTTCAGTGGTAGAGTGCTTGCCCAAAATGTGTGAGACCCTGGATTTGACCCTGAGGACTCCCCCACCCCAAAATTACATGAAAATAGCAGCTTTTTTGGTACTGGGAATCAGATTTAAGACCTTGCATTTGCCAGGCAGGCATTATACCACTGAGCTACATCCCCTGCTCTACAGTAGCTAGGGATGTCTGTCTATCTGTCTGTCTGTCTGTCTCTGTCTCTCTCTCTCTCTCTCTCTCATATACAAATATAACACATCAAACAACTACACATATAGTTGCACAAAAGCCAAGAAGATCCTAAAGATGAATACCAAATAGGTATTTTTAAATAAAAATATTGTAACAAGGTGGTGCATAATTAGGCCCAAACTTGAAGATATGCAAATAAATTAGAAACATTAATTACCTCAGCACACAAGCTGTCAGCCCTCACCTGGCCATGGGGCTCAAAGGCCAATGAATCTAAGATAGAGAGGAGCAGCTAAGTACTTCAAGGCCACTCCAAGACCAGGAGGTGGGAGCGGGAGCACTGGCCTCTCATAGCAAAGCTCCTGGGTTCCATTCCCAGCACCACACAACAAAAAGCAGCCCCCAAGGGGTGAGCGAGCTCCATGCATTAGCGCTGCTCATGTCAGCACTGTACAGTATCTGCAATGAGGGTAAGGAGAAGCCATCACATTTACAAGTAACAGCATTTCTCTAGCTTTCAAATGCCAAACTGGCTGGGATAAATAGCAGAATAATCCCACATTCTGGTGTGAGTTGATAGCAAGGTATGCATAAATTTCAATTCTTCTCTATTAATTGGTAAGCTCCTCAAAAGTAGAAACCTCACATTTCCTCCATATACTTACAGAATGTGACACAGGGATAGGGCTCCTATACGCAGTTAATAAATACTAAACTACTTTAACATAACTGCTAATACACTCCTAATTGCAACAAGCCATAAACTAGATAGAGTCTAGAAGGTGTAAAGCTGCAAAGTATGAAACTGCTGTTCACCAGCTAAACTCTTGGTATCTTATACAAGGATCATCACAATCTCACCTCCACTTCTCTTCAGTCTCCCCACAGTCTCTCTCCTAACTGCTCCAGTTTGAATCTCTTCTTGCAACAGTACTGAAATGCTTATTACTGCAAGTGTGCCAAGCCACTGTCCCTCTTCCTTTTATGGTCTTTTAAACCCAGCTCATATGTCACCTCCTCTGTGAAGCTTTCCCTGATCTCTCACACAGTTAAGTAATTATTCCTGCTCCTCCTGTCCTCCTTCACTAGTCCAAACGATTTCCATCAGTTTAAATGTCATAGATCTGCAATTACTCATCTATGTCTCCACTTTTCTCTGCCCATCATCCTCCACAGTGGGACACTGAGTCATTCATCTCTGCACACCAATTCCTCTCACAGAACTGAGCATACAGCAGGGGGTTCAATAAATGTTTGCTCACTGAATCCCTTAAGTTCACAAGCCAGTGCAAAACACTAAACAAAAACCAAGGATAGTGGTGGAAGCCTGTAATCCCAGCACTCTGACAGGCTATGACACGAGGGTTCAAGACCAGCCTGGGCTACAAAATTGAGCTCAAGGCCAGCCAAAACCCTGTCTCAAAGACAAAACAAAAACAAAACTAAGTAAGTTGAATTCTAGCCCTTTCAGGTTAACCACCTGAAAGTAGCTTTGTCTGATAATTTAAGATAGCAATTGACAAAGCCTTCCTAAATTCTTTAGAGAACTATGTCTTCTCCCAACTGTTCTCCCTCATCCATACAGACCCCAGCAAACTCTGTAACTCCCCACAGCTGTTGTTGCAGAGATTCCTATCTCAGTGGATACCGGTGCTGGTACAGCTGAAAGGGCACTGTGGCTCAGGGGTCATTGGCTGCACTCCTCCTCTAGGTGCATGTATGTCTATAAGAATAACCAAAGTCCAGACACCAAAGCCAACCAGTAAGGGTAAGCATTCAGGAACTGGGTTGCCATATAGCATCTATACAGGTGGTCCTACAGATAAGCCACCACCCAAGGCTGAAGTCTTATTAAAATGTAACACTAAAAAAAAAAAAAAAAACATTTTCGACTCCTCTAAAGAAGGATGAAAAGCTTTTATTACATCAACCAAAATTTAACATTGCCCTTGACATCTTTAAGAAATGCTTTCTCAAACAAAAAATGCTAACCAGGAAGGTTTTGAGCACAAAAATTCAACTTTTTTTTTTTACATTTGGACTCTCCCTACAAAATGCTAAAAGTTATATATTGGCAGGAATCAAGAAAAACAAACAGTCAAGGTAGCAAAACCTTGTTTTATCTTTACAGCTGTGCTCTATAAGATATTTCACGATCCTTCTGCACAGAAAAAAGGATAAGGTCAAAACTGACAATTCTGTGTTCATCACCATACTCAAATATGTACAACTGAAAGGACAAATTTTTATATTGTGACAACATGAATTTTGAAAACCCCAATTTAGATAACAGGAAATGATCAAGCCCCCAAACGACAGTGTAACGTGTAATTAAAAATGGCATCATCTTCTGCACCAGATCCAGTTCCACTTCCGCCCCCCAAGTATCTACCCCAGCAAGGTTGGAAGGCTCAGAATCATGTCGAGATGTTTGACTAGCCTCCTGAGAATGCTCAAAAAGCTACCGCTGCCAGTGGTTCTGGGGACCTATTTTACCTAAAAGCTTCAGCAGTCTTCTGAACATTTACCAGCCAACTCATTCGTACAGGATACAGCTAGGTGCTCAAGGAACTCAGCAGAAATCTTCAGTTTGAATTGCTGACCTCGTTCATGTCTGGTCTCGCTAACGACGCGGGTACTGATGAAGCTAAAGCCTGGGAAGGCAGCCGCCCTTCCATCATGCTAGTTCACAATCTAGTGAACCCGCCTACAGAGGGAATAAGAGGCAGGAGGGGGGCTATGATGGGCAGCAAAACCCGGGGAGCGTTCGCGTAGGCAAATGAAGCGGGCATAGGTGGGATCACACGGGGTACGAAAGGAGACGTGCGTACCCACATGGAGGGACGGAGGGAGGGAACGACCCAGGGATTGGCGGGAAGCTGGAATCGGGAGGTACCTACCCATCGAAGCGCACGGTGCCGGTCTGCTGGGTCTGCACTCGGTAATGCTCTAAGAGCAGGCGCACTACCTTGGCATGCCCGTTGCGGGCAGCGATGATGAGGGGCGTGGAGCGCTGTCCTCCCTGCTGGCTGACATAGCCAAGCAGGTAGCGGATGTCGCTTTCAGACCGGTTGAGCAGAAGGGCAGCCAGAGTCAGCACCTTGCCCTCGCTGGCCGCCTTGTACACATAGCCAGCCAAGCCCTCCATGGCCGCCGCCAACTCCAACACCCGTTTGGTCGCCACCGCTGCTGCCGCCTTGCGCCCCCGGAGGCCGCGTCCGCCAGCACTTCAGACCCGGACCCTCCCGGCCCATTCAACAGGGAGCCACCACAGCCGCCGCCGCCGCCGCCGCGCCCAGGCAGCTGCGCGGCCGAGGAGGGCGGAGACGCGGGGGTGGCCAGAGGCCGCGCGGGGCAAGTCCGCAACCAGCCCGGGCAGGGAAGAGAGAGGTCAGGGCCGCCCCCAAGGCCCCAGCCGCCCGCCCTGGGCCGAGGGGATCTCCATGGTGGCCGCCGCCCCGGGCCTCAGGCCGGACCCCTCCTTCCTGCGGGATGCGACAGGAGCGCGCCCGAGCTACGGGTCGCCGGCGGGGTCCGAAGACAGCCGCGCGCGCCTCGCCGACGGGCTCCGAGGCCTGAGGCCGCCTCCGCGCTGCGCCGTCCCTGGCTGGAGGAAACCCGCAGGCGCTTGCCCACCGTGGCTCTGGAGTTCTGGGTGCTTTTTTTGCGCAGGGCTTGGGGGGCCTCGCTTGGGTGGCCGCGGGGAAATGCGGAAGGCTCCGGCTGGGGCAGCGCAGGAACTTGGGGCGGGCGGAAAGTGACAGAGCCCGGCCAACCCGGACCAGGAGGGGCGGAGAGCGCGGGAGGGGCGGGGCGGGGCGGGCAAGCGCGCCGTGTCACCTCCTAAGCCGTCCGGTGGACGAGCTAGGCCCCGGCGAAGAAAGGTTCTGCTGCGTGGAAGTGGTGCGGCCCTAGGCACCTCCTCCTCGCTCCCAAAGGACCCAGGAGTTGCATCGCCAGGCACGGGAGTCGGGCGAAGGCGCTGAGCCAGTGGGCTAGAGCGTCCCTCCCCCCACTCTGTCCCGGACTTTGCACTTTATCCCACCCCTCTCTGTTCCTGATGGGGGCTCAAAGGGAGAGTACCTGCAGGACCGTTTTAGGGAGAGGGCAGCAACGTTGAGCCCCAAAAAATGTGACAGGGCGTGAGAGTCGCTGCACTAAGCTCTGAAAAGGGTGTGGGAGTCCGGCCTGCCCTCCCTGGGGAGGGAATAAGTGTAGGGGGAAATAGGGAGCCCAGAGGCCAGGAAGGAAGGAAGGATGACCATGGTCAGACAGCAGGAGGTCTCCAGGGCTAGGCACCTTTCTCCCATTTCTCAAGATTGTTATTAGGGTTTGAAAAGGCCATTTAACCAGTGACTACTAGGGATGGGGCGGCAGGCTGGTCCCTCTTGCCCAGGGACTCAGGTTGGGCCTTGCCCGGAGGAAAGCAAACAGGAAAACAAATGCTGGACGAGCCTAGCCGACTTAGTACCTCAGCAATCGCTAGGAAGCCAACAAAATAGAATGATGGAGGCGTGGGCAAGGGGAGTAATTTAGTTTGGGTGATCAGACGGGACCTTCCTCATCGGTGACAAGAGCAGAGGCTTACTTTAGGAAGAGCTGAGCAAGGAACAGTCTGTGGCAGAGAAAGGCCAGCAGAGCTGTAGCAGAGCCTCTCCCACATCCACCCAGAGAGCTGAGAGGTAGAATCGGCAGCAGGGAAGTCATATTAAGGCCCAGGAACCTGTGGTGAAGGGGTTTAAATTCTACTCTGCCACGTGCCCATTTGAAGAGTTTGGAGCAGTGAAGTGACAAGGTACTAACCCCATATATGTTTTTTAAAAGATCACTGTGAGTCAGGTGTGGTAGCGCATGCCCGTGATCCCAGCTCTTGGGAGGCTGAGGCAGGAGGATCTCTGTAAATTTGAAACCAGCCTGAACTACAGAGTGAGACTGTCTCAGAAAACAGAAAAAAAAAAAAAAAAAGTTCATTCACGTCACTATGTGGCAAAGAATAAAAGTAGGAAAGCCGGGCAGGAGGAGAGGCTGGCAGTTCAGGATGATCAGGGTGGATCAGAGGGGGTGGAACTCCAGGCGCAGTCGGGCATTGAAGTTACTTCCTCTCCTCCGCAGCTCCCTCCTCAAAGGACACTATCTCCCCAGAGGACAAGATACATTTACTTGGTTCCAGAACACAGGTCTGCGCTCCACACGCACTCCACAGTATCATATAAATTACTCAACCCCCCATTAATGGCCACGGAGGCTGCAGAGCTCCTGGAGGGGTTGTGGGCCAGTTCGCTCATCTCTCCCATTCCACAGCAGATCCCTACACAAACAGTGGATCTTTGCCCCTTAACATAGCAAACAAAAAGCAGCATTGGAAGCAGTGGCTGACAATAGCATTTACTGTTCTTCTCTCTGAGAAAGCTGATGGAGAAATGGCACTGACTGATTTTGCTGTGAAGCCTCAGAGGTGCCTATGGGTTGCCCCAGGCGCCTTGGCCTCTGAGAGTTAGGAGCGACCCCTCACATGGTGACCTGAACTCTGACTCAGGCTCCTCTACCATCCCATTCCATGTTGCTTACCTGGGCCGTGTGGTATGCTGCCTGGTTCCGGGGCCAGCACAGTGTGTGGTTACCAGGGATTGAACTCAGGTCCTTGCGTATACCAGGCAGGCACTTAGACCACTGAGCTATGTCCCCAGCTTTGGATGGATGCTTTCAGGGGTAACTAGACCAAAAGCCACACACCTAAGGGGTTCAGAACTTGGAAAACATGGCCTCCACCCCCAGGCAGGAATAAACCTCTGCCCATCCACCTGAGGTCAGGAACCTTGAATGTTGTTTGCTTCTATATTTATCTCAGTAGCTAAGTACCAAGTTCTGGGCTCCGTTGGTTGCTCAATAGCAACTGGCCCATGGTGGCCCATTTGGTTGCCTCCGTGTACCTGGCCTCAGAGGATATTTCTGTGGTCAGGTTGGATGGATCTGCAGATGAATCATAAACAGGACCAGGCTCTGCCTCCAAAGGCCAAAACCCAGAATTAGTTCCTTGTGCCTCCAAATAGTTCCTTGTCCTCTCCTTGGACAGAAAACCACTGAGAAAATGGAAAATAGCACAACATAACGATGAACTGGAACATGAGAGAAGAGGATTTGATGGTGACAGTGATGTCACTTGGACAAAGGCAGGATGGTGGTCTCCTCCAAAACTCTGCTTCAGAAGGATTGTGGTGACCGAAGAGAGTTGGCTACACCTTTAGTTTCCACGGTACATTCCTTCTTCCAAACAGGGATGTCCCAGCCTTACAGATCCAAGGTACAAAGCGCATGCAAATCAATGTTTCCAGCACCAATAAAGACACTTGTTTCTGTCCTACAACTTTGCCACGCTAAAGGAAGGGGAGACCCCAGTAGTGCCTAGAGTCATCTTGGACTCCCTTGCCTCCCATCTAGCTGTGGCTTGAGGCAAGTCTCTTTAGCTATACTGTGCTTACAGGGCTGTGTGGTGGGGCTTTGCAAGCTCCTGCCCCCCCCCCCTTCCAGGAAGGTCAGAATCATTTCTGTGTTCCCTCCCACCCTGGCAGTCTTCCCTCCCTTGGGATCATTAGTTTGCTTGGTAGAGGACCTTGCACCACTTTCTCTGCAGAAGCTCAGTCAATCCACAGTGTACAGGACCTGGGGAGGCCAATTAACAGGAACTCAAAAGCTCCTGTCACAGATCAAGGTGACAAAAGAATCGAAGTGTGTCAACTCTCCCTTGTATACCAGGACCTGACTGTGTTCAGGCTCAGCTTCCTGGTAATGATAACATAATCAGGGGCATTGCTACCGGGGGGGGGGAAAGAAGTGGAATCCTGGGCCTTTGTCTGCCGCTCATTAGAAGCATGACTTGTGCTTTCTCCTGGGATGGCCACAGACTTAGAAGCCATCAGCCATGACCTTTCCTTGGGCTGTCAGATGCCCAATAGATAACTAAAAGAAGAAGAAAGTTTGACCTCCATCCTTTGTTGCTGTAAATCTTGGGTCCAATCTCCTCATAGCTCTTCATGTAGATACCAGTCATTGGAGGTTTACAGGGACATTCAGCCACACCTGGAGACCTCCAGCCCCTGTCCTGAAGCTGTGCCCACCCCAATTCCAGGGAAGGCAGCGCCAGCATTGCTTGAGACCCCACTGACAGAGTCCTTTCCTGGAAAGGAAACCGTCCCTCAGCCATAGAGATCTGAGAGCTGTGACACCAGGGCTGAGATCACCATGACCAACCGGCCCCTGGGCCACCTGGGAAAGCTGGCCTCCTGCCTTTGGGGCTGAGCCGTGTGAACCCCTGAATCAGGGAGCTCCCTCTGTCTACCCAGGCTGGATCCTCTCGTATCTTCCCTCTAACTTAACAGTTCAAGCTTTTTCCTGTAAAGTTATGATTTTGTTTCAATATCCATTATTACTAAAAGTGATGTCCTAAGCTAGTAGGTGATGGGCCTACAAGAAAGCAGTGAGGCAGCATGTCTGCTGGCTTCTGACCCCAGGGTTCCTTGGACAGTGGCACCAGCTGGTATCCTGGGACGGGTGCCTGAGGTAACACCAACCAACTCTGATGCACTGCTTATCTGTGCTGGCAGCAAAGAAACTGCTGTGCGTGGGTTAGCATGCTGGTCTACGCAAGTCGCTGAAGCTCACACCAGGACCACTCCTAGGCAGGAGCTGTTGGACAGTTTGCCAGTGGGCCTTTAACCAGTGTGTGCCAGACAGTCAGGAGCAGAAGCCGGGCTGTCTGATCCCTCCCTGGCCTGCTGCCACCCTCCTGTGCCTCCCTTTCGCCCCTGACCCTGGCCCCACCCAGCCTGTCCATATGCAGCATCTTGCTCACCTCACCGGAGCCCTGGGGTCAGTTGCTAATAGGCCATCCTGTGCTATGGGAGGTGCTGCCCCAGAGCCCGGGTCCGAAGCCAAGCCAGAGTGACCTCCTGGAGAGCGTCCTCAGCCTGTGACACTTTGTTTGGCTTGGAAGCCTCTGCTTTTTCTAATAACAACTTGTGTCTGTCCAGCACCACCAATCCTCCTCACACAAGGCCTCCTCCCAGGCCTCTTAACTGCACTAGGCTTGCAGCAACACAGGCGTAACAGGGTGTTCTAGTTCCACTGTTCGCTGGTTGTGTGACCCTGGAACTGCTTGAAGCCTCAGTTTCCATATCTGTAAACTGGGTTTAAAAATTGTGCCTGGCTGGAGGATTCATGCACACTTGCCACCTGAGCACTGTAAGTGCCATCTGTAGTCAGCTCAACTTGCTGACCCATTCCCCCCCCACCTGGAGGAAGAGACAGAGCAAGTCAGTTCTTGTCCTCAGTAACAGTTTAAACCACATGAACTCAACACCCTCTTAAAGCTCCTTAAAGCTAGGATTCCACATGAATCACCGTCATGTAGAGGACTCTTAGCACTTGGTACTGTGGTAGTCTCTGAAGGCCTGGCCCTTCACGTCTGACCACAGCTGGCCTTCCCCCTGGTGGTGCCAGCTCCTAGCAATAACCCCTGCCTCCCCCAGCTATGGAGATGACCAGGTGGGAGTGTCTCTCTGTGGCATCAAGCACGCACCCAGCATCCAGTAAGTGCCTGACCAGCCCGGGTGCTGCTGTTATCCCACCTTTGAACCGCAGGGCCTCTAACGCAAGGCGTGAGGAGCTAACGCTGGCACCGACCACCTGCGCAGGTCCTGGTGCTGACCCTGCGTGTGTGTGAAGCCTGCAGCAAATGAATGAGTCATGCTGGGGCTCAGCCTCTTCATCTGTAAGATGGGCCTGAGAGCGCAAGCAGAGCTGCTGAGATTGCAGTGTGGATCCGAGCCTGCGGCCGCATCCACGGCATGCACAGAGGCCGAAGTGCTCCCTGCCCTGCTCGTACGCCGAGGAGACTGCCCTGGACTGCTGTGGCCTGGGATCCAGAACAGGTATATGTGGCTGGAGCTCCATTTTAGGCCCTGCTGCTGCCCCACAGCACCCATGCGGCCCCTTCTTTTCCCTGGCAAGAGAACCCCATGCATAAGAGTATGCGGAAGACAGAGCCAGAGCAGAGCATGCTGGGATAGGGGAGAGCCTGGAAGCTCTTGGTCACACAGCAGGAGGAGGTCATGGATAGGTATAAGCTGCTAAATTATCACAGTCCTGATTCAACATGGCTGAAGCCCTAAATCAACAGTTTTTCTTCCCAATGACCACTTCCTCCTCCTCCCCACCCCAGGCCTAGATACCTTTTCTGCGCACACAAGGGAACACCAGCCGGCTGCTTACGTGTCACTGAACCTGCCCCTCAAACTGTGCCCCTGTCAAAAGTTCCTAAAGATCTCAGCCTTTCCGTCTCAGGTCAGAGGATTTCCCCTCATCACCCCACCATCTGTGTCCTCAATGGCAATAAAGCACATCTGGCTGTGTTGCACATCTGGCCAGGCCCTATGGCACTCATCCTGGGCTTGGCCAGAAGCCTGGGTTGCAGCCCTGAACCAGGCCCATTAATGTCACCCCAGAAGCAGGCCACACCACCCCCACAGATGCCCTGGCCTTGAGGTGTTTCCATTTCTGAGAACTGATTCATCCAGAGACCAGACCAGACCAGACCAGACCAGTCCAGACAGACTCAACAGTGGGGAGAAAATAAACCCGGGTAGAACTGGGCAGGACCAAAGCAAGAAAGAAGGAGGCGAGGGGGAGGGGAGCAGCAGCTGCCCGCTCCAGGCGCCCCGTGACCCAGGAGCTCCCAGCTAGTTTCTCTTCCCCAAACCCAGCTTGACCAATTCAAACTCAGATCCAGAAAAATGCTTCAGTCTGTATTTTCCCTTCCCAGTACTAGGGATTAAACCTTCACACTGAGTCATATCCACAGCCTTTTAATTTTTTTGTTGTTGTTGTTTTACTTTTAGACAGTATCTTATTAAGTCATTAAATTCACCAGGCTGGGGTTGAACTTGTGATCCTCCTGCCTCAACCCCCCAGAGTGCTGGGAATATAGGTATCTGCCATCATGCCCATCATAAAGTTGCTAAGGACTCTGTAGCACTGGATAACTTGTGGTTTTTTGTTTTGTTTTGTTTTGTTTTTTTGTCTTTTTGAGACAGGGTCTCACTATGCAGTTCAGGCTGGCCTTAAGCTCACTTTGTAGCTCAGGCTGGTCTTGAACTCACAACAATCCTCCTGTCTCAGCTTCCCAAGTGCTGGGATTACAGGCCTGCGCCACCATGCCCGCGATAACTTGTTTTGATTTTCAAAGATGTTTTGCACAAATACCTTGATTTAGCTTTGGGCTTTTGTTGTTGTTTGCTTGATGTTTTGAGACAAAGTCTTGCTATGTAGTCCTGGCTGGCCTCGAACACGCTGTATGGCCCAGGTTGGCCTCAACCTTGCTGAAATCTTTCTGCCTCAGCCTCTGCAGTGCTAAGCACAAATACCCTGAATTCTGAGTAGTTCTAAAAATAATTTTTAACCTGTTTTGAAACTATTTCATTGCCATTTTTGCATTAAAATGAATAAAAAATTTTAAAAAGTAAAAATAAAAATAATTTAAAAAATGGAAGCCAAACCACATAAACAGTTTTGCACTTTTTCCCACTTAATGCAAAGTCACGGCTTTTTCTAACACTGCCAAAGATTCTGCTGTGACAATTCATAATGGCTGAATTTATCAGAATAGATTCATCACCATTTCTGTAGCCACGTCCTGATTGCTGAGTATTCAAGATGTTTACAAAATTTTCACTACACAAGTACTGCCATAAATACCTTTTTTTCCTTGGGTTTTTGCCTCTATCTTTAGTTATATTGTAATCATGAATGTCTGTTTATGCAAGCTCAAAGGATTTGAATTTTTTTTAAGAGATAGGATTTATGTTGCCCACATTGGTGTCTAATTCCTAGATTCCAGAGATTCTCCTGCCTCAGCCTCCTGAGTAACTGAGACTGCAAGTGCACACCACTATACCTAGCTTAAATTTTTTCAAATAGATAACTAGTCCCCCCCTTTACTCATGATGTTACTTTTCACTGTTTCAGTTGCTCATGGTCAACTAGAGCCTAAAAATACCGATGCTTGGTTTTGATCCTTTCAAGAGAAAGCCCACCTTCACTTCTCTTTCACTGTATCATTATAATTGTATTTTGTTATTAGTTGTCCATCTCAGGCTATGCCTGATCTATAAATTACACCTTGTCAGCGGTGCGTATATATGAGAAAAAAAAAAACTATGACAGCTTCAGTCCTAAGCACAGTCTGGGGCACCTGCTGAGGGTCTTGGGACGCACCCTTCCCGGTGAGGCTGTTCCCAGGTGCCTGCCTGCCGGCCTTCCGGAGCTGTGTGGCTTTGGCTCCTCCCAGCAAGGCGTGGGAAGGCACGGCTGCAGTGCTTAAGCCTAGGGAGGAGGTGAGGAGTGTCTCCTAGTTGAGAGGAGAAAAGCTGGGCTGAGAGTTTCGCCTCATTAGGTCAGGCTCCCTCATATGACTGGGCTGGAACTCTGCCCTCCTGGGGTTGCCACAGGGTCTTCCCCACTCTGGCTTCTAGACAGAGCCCTGTGCTTGCCTGGCATGTATCAGGCCTTGGGTTCAATCCCACCCCCAGAGAGATAGACAGGTTCGATTTTGTTTGTTTTTGAAACAGGAACTGACTGTATAGCTCTGGCCAGTCTCAAACTCACGGCGATCCTCCTGCCTCAGCCTTCCAAGTGCTGGGATTACAGGTGTATTTCAACATATTATCAAAATACAAGAACAAAAGGGTGATACAGCAATACGTGGCTCCTTCAGAAATTAATGAATACCAAGCACCTCCTGCTGGATGCGCCAGACAGCAGGGCTCCCCTCCACCTGCTGATACGGAGCAGGTTCTGGACACCACTTAGGCTCTCTCAGCTTCTGGAAAAGCACTGGGCCTGGGCCCTCGGCCTCGCTCTGATGAGCCGGATCCTCTGTTCTTGCGAACCAGGCTGGGAGAAGCAGCGCACACACCCACACTCCGGCTCGGCCCTCGATGCACGGTCTTCGCCACCCTTGCCTGGAGCCTCTCGTCCTCCACTAGCTGCCTATGTCACCGGCAAGGGTCAAAGTCCTGTCGTTGTCACGACTCACGAGGGCTATTCTGAGTCACAGCCGTGTGTCACTCCGCAGGGGCGTGTGCTCTGGGAAATGCATTCCTGGGCAAACCACACACGGCAGCGTTAGAGGCTTCTGTCCAGAGAACAGGCCCCACTGCTCCGCCGTGCGCATCTGCCCAGGAGGACCACGGGGCACGGCGGGCACACGGACCTGGGACACCGCTGCTGATGGTTCACTGCTGTGTGCCCTATTGTTCAAAGCTGTCAGGGCCAGCGGTGCCCTGTGCTATGACGCAGTCAGGGCTGTGTCACCAGACCATGGGAATTTCCCATCCTGTTTACTAGAAGACCACTGCCACTTTGTAAGTCTGTCAAAGACACACACACACACACACACACACACACACACACACACACACACCCTGTGTCTGGCTCTCCCAGCAGCAAGCCCAGGACACACCCCACCCACTTATTTCTAAGGCGAGCTCTAGCACAAGTACTTTGACTTTGCTTGATCAAAGTGGTCTGCCCTGCACTACACTGACAACACTAATGCAGACTGAAAATATCTGTAAATTTTTACTAGTGGTAAAGGCTCAATGGTTTGGCTGGGGAGATAGCTCAGTGGTCTAAGCACCTGTCTGGCACGCACAAGGACATGGGTTCGATCCCTGGTACCTCATGCTGGGCCAGCTCTGTGCCAAGCCAGTTACCAAAACCAGTTGTGGTGGCAAATGTCTGTCATCCCAGCTCTGGGGAGGCTGAAACAGGAGGACCACTATGAGTCTGAGCTGCGTAGCCAGACCCTGTACCAAATAAATAAATAAAAGATTTTTAAAATTTATTTTAAAAAAGTCTTTATGGTTTGTTGCTTACCTTTATAATGAAAACAAATAATAAATTTCATTGAAGGGTTTATGAAAATAAATATCAGCCAGGAACAGCGGTGTATTTCTATAATCCCAGCACCCTGAGAGACTGAGGCAGAACAGTAGCAAGTTTGAGCCCAGTCTTGGCAATTTGATGACTCAGGGAAATTCTGTCTTGCAATAAAAATAAAATAAATGGCTGGAGATGTACCTCTGTGGGAAGGCCCTGGGTTGTTTAAGGAGAAAAGGGGGTGAAAAGGGAGGGGAGGAGAGAGGAGAGGGAGAGAGGGTAGGGAATGTACTGCTCTCATTCAAGTTCTCAGAATTTGTAGCTTGTTCCCTGTCAGTTCTCCAGAACAGCAGAAAAACCTGTTGATCAAGCAAAGTCAAAGTACTTGTGTTAGTGCTCGCCTTTGAAATAAGTGGG
>PVKA01008821.1:0-71225 GCA_004027165.1 Ctenomys sociabilis
GACCATAGCACTAAAAGCTGACATAATATCCTGTCCAACCACCATTAGTGCAGATCTTGCCTATCATAGAATTATGTAGAAGCACAGCGTTATCTATCCCAACTGTACTGTCTATACACACACATCCTGATTTTTTCTTTCTACAACCCTTCCTTTGTCTACACCTGTCAAAAGTGGGCACTCCATTGACATTCAACTATTTTAGGTGCTTGAACTCGACACCACAATCCAACACACATTCAAGCCAGCTATCCCCCTACTGGGAATTTTCCCAAAGGATTTGGATACATTGTATCATAGAGATATATGTGTACCTATGTTTATAGCAGCACAATGTGTGATAGCAAAATCTTGGAAACAACCAAGATGCCCATCACATGAGGAATGGTTGAAAACGATGTGGTATTTCTATATAATGGAGTATTACTCAGCTATTAACAATGATAAGTTTGAAGCATTTATACTGAAGTGGATGCCACTTGAACATATACTCATAAGTGAAATAAACCAGACACACATGTGTAAATATCATATAGTCTCCCTAGTATGACAAGCGAAAAGCAGAAATACAAAAGGAAATGTACAACAAGTAAAATCAATTGAGTCAGATAAGGCAGAGTGAATGGCATATGCTGCAGGATACTAACCAGCTTTTCTTCTGGATGGTTAACAACCTAAGATCACAAGTCAGAGTTGGAGAAATAGAAGAGCCACAAGGCCAGCCAACATTTTAGCCCTAGCCTTTCAAGGTCAGCGAAGACTCAGGACATAGGAGAACCTGTACTGCAATATCATGAGACTCAGGTGAGCTCCAAATTTTCTGAGCAAGGAGATTGTGGAGCCACAGAGGAAAGAGATTGAAGTTCTAAAGTGTGCCTTGGGAGAGTCACATGGAGAGAAAACTTTCTCTCAAGCTCTCACAGAGAGCAATCTGGTCAAGCATTGGCCGTGACTCATCCAGTTCTTACTTTTATGCGGTTGGTAATAATCTTCATGTGGTACTCCCATACCTGGCACTGCCCAGCTGCAGGTCAGCTATATGTTACATGTTGGCCATCAACTGTGGATCCACTACTGTCTCAGTTACTCTTCATTCCTCGCTGGGACAAATATCCACCACTCAAAATAAGGGAAGGAAGAGCCGGGCATGGTGGCGCATGCCTGTAATCCCAGCACTCGGGAGGCTGAGGCAGGAGGATTGTTGTGAGTTAGAGACCAGCCTGAGCTACAAAGTGAGCTTAAGGCCAGCCTGAACTGCATAGTGAGACCCTGTCTCAAAAAGACAAAAAAAAAAAAAAAAAAAAAAAAAAGGAAGGAAAGGTTTATTTAGCTCACAGTTACTGGAGGCTTCGAGACACTAAAGGTTGAGGGGCTGCCATGCCCAGGATGACCTTCTCCACATCTATTCCTAAAGCACAGGCTAGCCAGTTTAATGGTTCTTGCATCTCTGGCCCTGGCATGGTCCTCTGGCCCCTCCCCTCAAGCTACTCTTTGCTTCTCCAGCCGCAACTGCCCCATAACTCACATGAGGCTTTGGGTGGATAACTAGACACAAACCATAACAACCACAAACACTAATATTTTGTGTTTTGTTACCTGACTGGAATTTTTCTAAGGAGGTCATTCTCAAACTTTTTTTTTTAGAGAATAGCTGTTTTTAACGTGGGCACCTGAAGGGTCACTTGGAGCAGTTTAAAGTCTCCCCTTTGTTATGATCAGCATGCAGTAGCATACCAAAGTACCAGAGGCGGGTGTATTGAAATGTGTTTTCTTAGCTTTCTAGCTTAGGAAGTCCAAGGTCACAGGTCCAGAAAAATGTCATTTCCTAATGCTGCTTTCTCTTTTGCGGACTGAGATATAGTCTTGTTTCTCCTCTCTCCTGCTGTGGAGAGAATTGAAGAGCCTCAACATGTTTTTACAGTGGCAGCAGCCCTAGCCACTAAGGCTTCTCTCTGCCCTTGTAACATGATTTTGCCTTACGACCTCCTCCTTCTGGTAAAATCATGGTATGAAGCAGGGCAGGGGATTTGGTTCACAGAAATCTTTCACAGAATCCCTGCTGAACACAAACTCTAAACAATGGCAGATCAGCCTATGTGAGCAGTGCACAGGTGAGAATCCACATGTGAACAAAGTGTGTGCCTCGGGTTTCTATGTTAAACTAGTATCAGTTATAGCATACCTAAATTTCCTACATGTTGCAGAAAAGAATGGAAATTTCTTTCCACATGACTTGTCAGAAGAAATTTATGATTTTCATGCCACAGAGATTGGTGGTAGGAAGTGGTTTTCCATTTTGAAAACTTGAAAGACAGGAGTACAAAAGAAAGCAAATGTTTTGTACCTTGTGTTTGTTTTATGCAGACTATGAATATATTTTGCCTTCACCAATATACCCAAGCATATTTTGGAAATAAGTGCTTTGAAGAACTCTTAAAATGTGCATCATTTGTGACAACTGAAATCAAACATATTTCAGGGTATGATTTTAGAGACCTTACTTTGTCTAGCAGTCAGAGTGATCACAGTATTGATAACACAGAAGCCATACACTTAATCCACAGAGCCCCATGCCTGGCTGTAGCTGAAAAAGGAGAGCATTCAGAGGATATGACCACTGATAACTTTTTGGTCTCATAATTACCTTCAAAGAGTGTACAAAACTGTGCAAAATTTTTACTGAATATATTCAAAAGAAATTGGAAATTTCATAGTTTTCCATTTACATTTTATTCTAACTGTATGAAATAAAATATCAGCAGGAACATACCTGTTGTTGAGCAAACTGAATGAGTACTGAATATATCAATGTTAAGCTCATAGCATGAAGAAAGGTGAGCATTTCAATTAAAAAGCATTCTGTCTCAGTTTTTTTTTTTTTTTTTTTTTTTTTTTTTTTTTTACCTTATACATGATTTGGTGGTTCTGGTTGACTAATTCAAGAATGTGTCTAAAAAGTTTGCTCTGGATTGGATGTTGTCAGAAAGCTGGGGTGATTTTGAGATGAGATAAAGCATTAGCAGTAGCTTATTTAGCAAGAAGGATTGTGTCTGGTATTCTGCTGGGGTGTGGTGCTATTGTATTTGTCTGTATAAAAAATAATTATCATCTGGCATTGTTTCACCTGGTGTTATCATAGCTGCAGAGTGAATTTATCTGTGCTCTGGCTCTAAAATGGTTTGTAAAGGATTCTAACTTGAATGTGCTATTGGAGTGCCAATATGTTTAACGTACCTAGGACATCACAAACACAACTTTATGCTTGCATTATTTGTTAAAGCTTTAGCGACTGGGTGTGATTCTTTATATTTCTTTATTTCAGGAAATCATTCAATGAGCAAGTGTCTGATCTTCACAATGCCACTAGAATAATCAGTGATGTATGTTGGTGTTCAGTGAACAAAAGGGTGCAGACAAAAGCACTCCAGTGTAGGACTCATCTTCTGGACTGACAAGGTGCTTCTTGGGGGGAAGTGAGCAAGGCTCATCTTTGGTAGGCTGAAATGACTTCAGTGCATAGTTAGTAGAATAACTCAAACCCACCAGAGTGCAGGAAGAGCCTATGATGCTCCAGCATTCATGTCTATTCATTCACCTAAAGGTCAGAATACTGCGTAGGCTTCATTACTGGGCACTGCCACCAGGACCTGCACAACCGGTGCCCAAATCTTGTCCTTGGAATTACAAAATAAGCAAACAAAAAAGTTAAGGTGAAGCAAATTTGTGAGGGCATCCAGATCTGAACATGATATAAATAGGTTGACAATGCAACTTGTAACCTAACCAGGACACTGAATACAGAATGTTATAACCATGCCTACAGAGTTAAAAATGTAAACTCAAACTTACTATCAGAGTTCATCTTTAGAACTTGATGCTTGATCATTTCCCTCAGTTTCTAGGTTGATATTGTTGAGGAAAGCACATTTCTATGCAATGTTTTAAAGACCTTTAGAGGGCCGGTGAGATAGCTCAGTGGTCTAAAGCACCTGCTCAGGCAAGCTTAGGCAAGTCCAGGGTCTATGGTTCAATCCCCAGCATCACATGTGGTACCAGTTCCATCCCCAGGATGAGCTGAGTTGGCCACAAAAAAAATCTTTAGAATGACATATATAATATTTGTGTGGAATTATGGTCAGTTTCAGGCTTTATACTGCTGATTTCCCTCTAATCTTTAAAAACATTTTTTTTTATTTTTGTATTGGGTAAAGGGTCTCACTACATAGCTCAGACTCATAGTTATCCTTCAGTGTCAGCCTCTCCAGCTCTGTGATTACAGATGTGTGCCATCATGTCATAGGCAGCTGAATAAGATAGAAATAGTCTAGGCAGTCAAACAGGGCCAGGCCCTCAAGGAGACAATAAAGACAAGGCAGGAGGCATCACAATTCCTCACTTGAAATTATGCTACAAAGCCACTGTGATAAAATCAACATGGTATTGGTAACGAAATAGACCTGAGGACCAATGGAATACATTGGAAGGTGCAGAAGCATTTACAAACACACTCAGCCATCTGATCTTCGACAAAGGGACTAACCATACTCATTGGAAGAAAGATAACCTCTTTAACATATGGTGCTGGAAAACTTGGCTTTCTACATGCTGAAAACTAAAACTTGACACAGCTCTATCACCATGCACTAAGCTAAAGATAAAATGGATTAAAGAACTAAACATTAAAACAGAAACACTCAATCTCCTGGAAGAGAAAGTAGGAGGAACTCTTGAAGACATACAGGTAGGTAAAGAGTTCATGAACAAACATGTATTCACATGGGAAACACTTGAAAGAATCAAAAACTGGGATCAACTCTTCTTGAGGAGTTTCTGCATGTCAAAACAAATTGTCAACAAAGTGAAAAGATAACCCACAAATCTTAAAAAAATTTAATGAATAAGCAATCAGACAA
This sequence comes from Ctenomys sociabilis, assembly GCA_004027165.1. NCBI lineage: Eukaryota > Metazoa > Chordata > Mammalia > Rodentia > Ctenomyidae > Ctenomys > Ctenomys sociabilis. Next base: position 4,914 of record PVKA01008821.1, read on the forward strand.
AGGTCTGCTGTCTAGAATATATGAAGAACTAAGATAGAACAGGGCCCTCAAATTTAAAGGCCCAATTCAGAAATGGGCATCTGAGATGAATACACACTTCTCAGAGGACAAATTTAAAGAAGTGAATAAATATATCAAAAAATGTTCCACATTGCTAGCCATTCATGAAATGCAAATGAAAACAACACTGAGATACCATCTCACTCCAGAAAGAATGGCTATCATAAGGAAATGATATTCTAAATAGGTATCAATCAACTTGAAAGAGCCCAAGTGAGTCACTAGTCCAACCCCAAAAAGGAAGAGACCGTGTCCCATGTTCATGCCTACTTGCTGTGTAATTCAACTCCCCATTAGGTGCTGGACTTAATCAATTTTACCTGAGCAATGGTGCTTATAATCTCATTGGTTGACCATAGCTTTGTTCCACCTCATGCCCACCTAAGTGAGTTCCCATGTCTTCACCTTCTTAGACCCACCTTGCCACATGGTTTTCTTCTATAAAAGTCCCTGGAAGAGACAGCTTGCAGGAAATGGCATGCTCCAGCCCCATTCCTTTCCCTCTGTCAGTCAGGAGCTTTCTCTCAATAAATATATTCTGCTCATAGCCTGCATTTGTTCCTAAAATTCATTCATTGCTTTTAGAGAACATGAACTCATCCCAGGTACCTTTTAGGTTGAGAGATCAGTTTTTTTGCTTTGTCATTTTGAGGTTTCCCTGTATCAATCACACCCAGTTTTGGTGACCTACAAGGTGCAAAAGATGGCATGGCATGTGGTACCAGGAACCAAACCCAGGTCCTTGCACTTATAAGGCAGGGGCTTAGACTGCTGCACCCTCTTCCTTGCCCTTTCTGCTGACTGAGTGGACACAAGATTGTCTCCTTGCATTCATGATACTGATACACAGGAAAGAAGCAAAAAAAAAAAAAATCCTACTCAACTTTTGGGGGCTTTCAGGCTAGCTCAGTTCTTTAAGTGTGTGCTTTGACAAACCCAGTCAGGTGCAGAGGACCAAGGTTTGATCCCCAGAACTGAGCCAACCGAAAGAAAGAAGGAAAGAAGAAAGAAGGAAAGAAGGAAAGAAAGAAAGAAAGGAAGAAAGGAAGAAAGGAAGAAAGGAAGAAAGGAAGAAAGAAAGAAAGAAAGAAAGAAAGAAAGAAAGAAAGAAAGAAAGAAAGAAAGAAAGAAAGAAAGAAAAAGAAAATATCAGGGGAAAGAAACTCATGACCTGAAAGGTATCTGGGACAAGTTAGTGTTCTCTAAAACTGAAGAATGAATTTTAGGAACAAATGGGGGTTAAGAGCAGAATATTTATTAGAGGAAAGAAAACTTCAGTCTGAGAGGGACAGAAAGGGTTCCTAGTGCATTGTCCCTGGGAATCTACCTCTTCCATGGACTTTAATAGAGTAAAACCATGCAGTGAGGTGGGTCTAAGGTGGAAAACATGGGAACTCGCTTAGGTGGGCATGAGGTGGGACAAAACTATGGTCAACCAATGAGATCATAAGTACAATTGCTCAAGTAAAATTGATTAAATCAGAATCAAATGGGAAAATAGTCACATAACAAGGGGGTATGAATACAGAACAAGGTCTCTTCCTGTTGGAGGTTGGGTTGATGATTCTTTTGGGCTCTTTCAAGGTGACTGACACCAATTTAGAATATCAATCCCTGATTCCCATCCCTAGGGAAGTGTGTGGCTGCATTTGTTTTCTCTTTCGTCTTGAGGTCTGGCCCAAAGCATGAGTATCTGTCTTTTCCAAAGTTGCAAAGTTACTTTGTCTTCCATACTGTCCTTGAAGGCCTGGCCCTGTCTGACTGCCTAGAATATTTCTACCTAATTTAGCTACCTACAACAGTACTACTCTGGGAAAAAGAAGATAGCTACCAAACAAGAAAAGCTCATTATACTACTCTAATTTGAATATATATGTACTGCCAAAGTGAGACCAAGACATTTTAATCTGAATTGTAAAGTTTAGCTCAGCCTTCAAAGTGCCTTACAAGTAAGAAGTTTTTACTTGTTAAATATGATATGTTCCCCAGAAGACAATCTTTACTGGGGTTTGGGCCCCCAAAGAGCCAATCAGAGTTGATTCCTGACAGGTGATCAGATCTATAATTTCATCATTGGGTTCATGCATGATCTCAGAGCTGAATTGGATGTAAGGAGGTGGGGCTCAGTTGGGTCGAGCAGGTCAATGAAGATGAGCCTTTGAGAAGCTTGTTTGTCCTTGGCCCTCAGTCTTCTTGGCTGGCAAGAGATGGCTGAGATGCTCTGCTACCTATGTCCATCACCTGGTGAAGTGCTTTGCCTCACCATGCCCAGCACAGCATGGATTCTTCTTGGGATGTGCCCAGCCCCACAGAACACCTCTCCTCATAAGAAGCAAGCCTGGTTTCATAGTAAGTCAGACAGGAATAGCTTTCCTCTGAGTAAATTATATTGAACCATTAGGAATCTAGTTATTATTATTGTTTCTGCTAAGTATTTTTAGTTTTAAACTCTAAAGGAGTCTACTTCAAGCTTGGCTCACATCTTCAAAGCATTTAACTATGCATATATTAAGCACATTTAAGAATCTCCTTTACTAACAGTCACAATTACTCAGAACATAATTTTGTTGAAATAAGAATACCTATAATTAGGTGGTAAATGTATTTCACACAAGATTACAAGCTGAGATTGGGACTCTCGAAAGAGAAAAAGCAGAAGCTCGTTATGACAACTATGGGCAGGTTAATAATGGCTCATTTACAATGGAAAACAAATTTATGACTGCTCAATGTAGATAAAGCCAATGTCTTTCTTGAGTTATTAAACACTTGTGAAGCACTTTTTTAAATTGCCACAGATTTTCAATTTGTCTATAAGCTCTTAATTGATTATGCACTCAGGAGCCCAACTTCACATCCTATGTGGAAATCTCATCTTGTTCCCTGAATTCCCATCTGTTTGATGGCAAATTTTACACAGGGTTTCACTACTATTATTGTGTCGTTCTGACTCAATAAATTAAGAGTTTACTTCTGTTCAGTAATCCTGGCTTAAAGAATCATTTACAGAAGCTATTAATTGATTTACATTTAAGAGTATTAGAGCAGTAAAAGCACATACCTAAAGACATTCACTTGTTTTTTAAAAGTGATCTTGTCACAGAGAGTACTTTATTTTGAGACCTCATTAATTATCAAGTGCATAAATTGGCATTCCTATTGCTCTTACTACTATTCCTGGATAGTTCCAGAATTCTTAATCTGTAAATGGCAAGAAGCACCCAAAAATATCACCTTCAAAGATTGACTCAATAATATTTGTTAAATTTTCATTTCTGATGCATTTAAAATTGATTATTTTGCCACTTCCTTCTGGGTTATTAATAATAGATGTCTTTTCTCCTACGCTGTTAAACTACATGTTTCACATTTCTACAGATGCTCAACATAATTTGTATCTCACTTATCCTAAAATTATTGATTGAGTCTGGATACCATGCCAAGTTTTCAGTTAGGTGCTAGGTATACAAATGAGGAACACGCCACTGATTCTCAAGAAGTTCATAAAACTGTTACTAATTCATCCACTGTTAGTTAATTTTTATCATCTTGACAAAAATACAAGGATATTCAGCTTATAAAGAGGAAAGGTGCACTAACTTATTTAATTCCACTGTGCACCTAAAAGCCCCATATGGGGGCCAAGCAGGAAACACAGGATGAGCACAGCTGAATGCTTTTCAAAGTCTATGTGAGGCTTTAAGATTTGGAGAACTTTTTATTTTACAGGCTTGTTATGTTAAATTAGTCATCTATTTATTTTTCATTTTTTTCCAGTGCTCTGCAAATTTACAACAACAAAAATCTTGTCATCACTTATATCTAGGATGCCTGTGACAATTCTGAAGCCTTCCTTAAAGGAATAGCCATTTGTGGCCTGCTGTTTATGTCATTTGCTGCAGTGAAATTGTTTCTCCAGGCTTTGGACACCACCATATTTCATGTGACATCTTCACTCAGGGTTGTCACCTCCCACCACTGACCAGCTTTTATACACTATGAGGTTTAAGCTTCTCCTTCTTACAGAGGATGTCTCCCTGTGGTAGGATGGAGTCATATTTTGGGATCGAGAACTACCGCTATTAGTTGACACAGGTAAAGAAATTCGTCCTTTCTTTGTTTTCCTTTTCACCAATCCAATGACTTGGAGAACGTGTTTACTTTTCCAAGTTATGTGAAGTAGCATTAATAAGATATGGACTCTCCAAGAAAGATAGGCATGGGATTTAAGTGATTTGCAGATTTATGGGCAAAGGTGTGAGTCAGGATGTGCCTTGGAGAAGAGTATACTGTAATAAATTTGGATTCAAAAGAAGGAATACACATGGTAACGTGGTGGTCTGATGCATGCACACACACCTCCCCCACACACATACACACACACTGTTGGTCAGTGTAGCTTCTGCAAGTTATGACTTAAAAGACAAGGGACCCAGAGCACACTATCTTCTAAAATAACATAATGTGTATTTAGTCTTCCTGTTTCACTGCTTCAAACTGTCAACCTGCAGGACAGTACCTGGTAGGGCCTGTTATACTACAAGATGTTGTGAGCCCTAAGTTAGCAATGTTGCCACTTCAGAACTTTCCCCTAGTTCTTACAACTGAGAGCCAAGAGAAGATGGTCTGAGAAAGACAGCAAAGAGTCAGCTGGGTTGAATTCTATGAAGACATTGGACTTGTGTTTTTATTGGATAGGTAAAACACAACAGAGAGACACTGCCACTGACATCCATTATCAACTATAATTAGAAGTAATAAGGAGAATCAAAAACAACTTTTTTCAAAGTACTGTGCTCTGAGGTCTAGGCTAATGCTGCACTCATTTATTTAATGTATACTAAATATGAGCACTGTTTAGATGTTGGGAGGTCAGCAAGGCACATGGCCTGGTGCCTCAGAGAATTCATTACTTAGCAACAGTGTTTATGCGTAGGCTACACGGGCACAAAGGGGGACCCTGTTGTGCAAATTAAGAGTTTAGATTATTAAGTCACTTAAAAATGAATATGCACATGTTAAATGCAGCACTTTACCAATAATAACACTTGCAGCACAATTTGCAGGTTAAGTATTAACTCAGTCTATACTGTGAGCATCTTTGTATAGGGAAAACACAAGTATGACAAGTACAGTGACAAAGATCTAATGACATGAAGTGGCAAAGCCAGTATTTTTATGCACATTTGGGATTGTTTGACCTATGTAAGTTAACACTAAGCTTTGGCTCTCTCCCTGGTTTTCTTTTTTCTTTGTTTTCCAGTTTCTAATTGTGTGTGTAACACTTGAAGGCTTCTTTTTTTAACAAAAGATATATCCGAGTGAAAAAGATATATCCAGTATTGAGGCTGGAAGAAAGGACAGAGCTGTTGGGAAGCTTAGGTACTTCAAGGGTGGTTAGGTGTGGTAGAGGGCCTCAGGCAGGAGCGAACTGAGAGGTGAGAAACTTCAGGCTCCGAAAGTCCTTAGACTCCTGTGAAACAGTTCAGCTTTCACCTGGGAGACAGTGGGAAGCACTGCAGCAACTTTCAAGTCTAAAAGGAGAAAATCCCTCTGAAGAGAACTCTGACTGCAACCTCAGGGAAGATGGGAGGTGGGTAGGTAGGTAGGTAGATAGAGAGAGAGAGATCAACAAGCTAATTTTTCAGAAAAGCAAGAAGAGAAACAAAGTGATAATGTTGAAGCCAGAGCAAGTAGAGAATCTAAAGAATTAGCGAGGACTCAACAAGGGAATTGTGGCAAGTTTCTATACCCAAGACATTACTTTTTCTTTTCTAGAGGTGACAAACACCCAAGGTGCAAGTGATGTTTATGTTGAAATTCTGAAAAAAGAAGAGAGTTAAACAACTAAAAACACTGAAATATTGACTACTTTAAATGAAAAAATGCAGTATCTTTAGGATATCTGCTCACGAGCCCAAAATTTCAAGAAAAAAAATAGGCTTCTTACACAGAAAACTCTGAAAAATCATTTGTTAAAGTCAGATATCAAGAAATAATTCTCAGAAGGCATATTTGTATGGAATGGGTATATAAACCCTGAAAAGAAAGAAGGAGATAAAGACTGTTTCTTGAACCAGGAAGATAGCTTGGTGACATAAGTTCCTGCCTGACAAGTACAAGGTCCTAAGTTCAATTCCGGCCACCAAAAACACTGATGATAATAAATAAAAACTGCTTTTTATTTGATGTCTTTTCTTCTTCACCTGCTGTTTGCTTCCTTTCTTTGCCAATAACCCATCCAAATTGTCCTGTTGGTTGTAGACTCCCTCCTTGCCAGTAAGACAGATAAACAGTGAAAGTTTGATTGTCTAAAAACTTATGGAAGAATTACATTTCCAATAATAGTCCTTAAAATACTACTTTTAATTTGAACACAGTGACGTCATCCTTCATACCACTTTCTGAAGCAGCTCTGGAAGTTCTCTTTCTTGAGTGTCATTGATTACACTGTCCTCAATCTAATATCCAAAGTCTTAAAAAAAGTGATTTAGAATTTAGTAACATTCAGGGCCCTTTGCTTTATCAGTAATGCTGAATTTTACAAAGTTAAAAAATAACATTAATATATAGAAAAGTTATAAATAAAGAGTCTAAAATTTGGGTTGCTGTCAGTGAGGAATGATCTTATCAGCCCTTGAATAATGGATGATTTTTATCCAGAAGAAAATCAGGTATCAAAGGACAAAGGACATAAAGGCAATGAAATTACAGGGTGAGGAAGGCTGTTAGAGTAATCCAGGTAGGTGTTAATACTGTACTTGAACAAAGCAGTGACTATAGAAATCAAGGAAGAATCATGATGTGTGTGTATAAACAGTACAGTTAGGATAAATATTTGCACTAATAGTGGTTGAACAAGATATTATGTCGGCTTCTAGTACTATGGACAACCACTAAGAAAATAACAAGGTAGAAAATATTAATTATTGAATCTGTGATATAATTCAGGTATAAAAAATAAGATACACAAACAGCTACACTCTCTTAATTTACTGATAAGAGACATACGGTATAATAACGTCTGTAAGTATAATATCATGTATGTACCTTGTACGATACCAAAACATTATGAAAACAGTTTGCAAGGTATTAATTTATCGAATCTGTCCTATTAATGTGTCTTGAAGCTGTCTCATTGATATTTGTACTTCAATAAAATAAAAAAAAGAAATCAAAAACAAGAGAATTTTGATATTTAGAATATCTACGTTCAGATTTGGTGTGATGGATTACTGAGAACAAATAGCAGGCAACCACAATGTTTGTCAGAATCATAAAAGTCCAATATTCTTTCTGTGTTGGCATAGCTTTCTTCTTCACTCTGACATTGTTGAGATTTCTCTGCATCACTGAAGAGCCCCTGAACATCAGAGACAGAGCTTTCAATCTCTAGTGGGACACCCTGAGCACTCTGGTGTCACCATCCTCCGACAGTTGGTGTGGAGGAGACATGTGGAGGAGTGATGGGCTCTTGGCTATCAGCATGTGCAGGCTGCCATCACCCTCCACCTTCTGATCTCTGTTGCAGCTGCTGTGCATGGACAGAGGAACATTTATGGTGTCACAGCTGGTAAAGTTTCCAACTAGCTGTGTCCTAGAGTGAAGAGCAGAGCTACTGCTGAGCTGTGGTCAGTGTAGAGTAGAGGACATGAATGTGTGCTCAGCCACAGAGAATCAGTGAGTGACTAATAGCAGCACACATTCAGCCTAGCCCAGTGTCTGTGTCTCAGTGGTTATCCTGGCTCAGCAGCTGCACTGTCTCCCTTTGCCCTGCAGTGTTTAGCTCCTGTGTTTGTTCTTCTTTCTCCCACTGTCACCTCCTCCTGCTCCTACTGATGTGTGAAAAGATAAGCACCAAGCCCAGCCAAAATCAATAAAGCCTTCCACTTCTATGTACAATTTATGAGAAACACAGAAATACTGTGTGGCATTTTTCTGTGTTTTGGCAATGCTCACTTGGCATGCTTCTGCCACTTGTTAAAAAACAGCTTTGCATTTTTTAAGTGCTAAAGTATTTAGCAGAATTGCTTTATTAAAATCATTCAGCTTGTGAGATGAATCTAGCATTTTGTATAAAGCAGTGTACTGACAAATCACTGTCTATTGGAAGTTCATGCAGATATTTGAAAAATGGCAACTCTCTCACTGTCTTTGTAGTGTAGGTTTTAGCATCACCTGTTGTCTGTCTTTTGTCCTCACTTAATCCTGGGAGTTAAATCCTTCCATAAGGCCTCTAAATAGGAGATGCATCAATGTACTAATAGGATGAGGAAAAACTGTAGTCACTTTATGTTGAAAATATGAATATCAACAGTATTCAACCAGAACCAAGGACCTGAAGCTTCCCGACTGTGTCAGATTCAAGGAAGACAGGATAACTTGATCTTTTTCTCACTGTTTTGGGAGCTGGGTGTGTGACAGCCAAGTTGTGCAGAAAGAAGCCAGATATAAAGTACTGTGATGGTCTTTCTAGTTGACAACGTAAAATTTGCATCGGTTTTTAAAATTTTATACAATAAAATAGTACAAACTGCAAGTGATAAATTATTGTTTGGAAAGGACAAAACCTTAGTTCCATACAAATGCTAAACATAAAATTTTAAATAGGAATTCACTCTAGTTAACTTTAAAATAATAAGAAATGAAACAGAAAAGTTATGATTATCAGTAATCACTGTCTACTGATTGCCCATTATTCCATTGTCATACTTTTATTTTATTCTTCCAGGATGCTAGAATAATTCTTGCTGTAGGAACTTTTCTACTGGGAAGCAAGAGAGTAGAAAAATTAGCAAATGAAACTGAGACAAGAAGCCAGCTGGGAAACTCAAGTGGCCAGAACAACACAAAATTTCAAGAAAAACATAGCAGCCAGTTACTGATAAACCACAACAAGAACCAAAAACTGTCCGGTTGTTTCACGTGGTGTTTGATGCGAACAGCTTCAGTGGAGTGACCATAACGTAAAGGGAGTGAGCTGGAGACTTTGAATCCACAATGGCTAAACTGCAATAGACTCAACCAAGTGAATCACAGTTGAAGACAAATCAAATGTAAATTATAGCAAGTAATATCTTTAAATTGGGAGAATTAGAAAAACAAGCACAGAAATAATTAAAAGGATGAAAATGATGAGAAAAATATCCTTAGTAGTGAAAAGTGGAAAATGTTTTTAGGAGTAAATCAGTAAACCAAAGTCTGTATTCTTTGAGATGGCAAGGAAGAACAATGAAGAAAGGTATGCACAAGCTTCATCATAGAAAATGATTTTTATATCTTAAAAAATATGCTAAATATGGTGTGCCATTGGTTCTTAGGCTCCATTTCTTCTTCTTCCTTGATATAAAGGGAAAAAGTGGGGTTTGCAGCTTGTTAGAGGACTTGCCACTCCTCTGCTAGAACTTAGTGACTGAATCTTAGTGAATGAAATTAGTGATTGAAAATACAGCCTAGTGTCAGGTGAAACAGATTCAAATGCAGGATGTGACAGCCTGTCGCTGTGATATGACAAAGGCCTCAGATGTCCACTTTTAAATGAGGATATTGAATGTCCATCCTTCCTAGATAGCCATGTGAATAGAGTAGATTGTCAAGGAGCACAATATCTCCTGGAACGCATTGAGCACTGCCTTGCGTGGATATTGTTGAATAATATCAACATCTTACATAATGTAAATCTACTGCCATACATCTCTACTTTTTCTCTTTCAAATCCAACACAGATAAAATTAATATCATTGGTCACACCATAATTTTATTTTGATGCTGACATATTAGCTGATGTTTTATTTTACATCTTCATTTTACAAATGAAGCATTAAATTAAATGAATAACAATAAACATGAGCAATTTTCAGCTACATTTACTGTCCTGAGCTGTAAAACTCCCTACCCCAGTCTGCCTGCTGACAGCCATGTCATTCTATGCACTCAGGCCAGGCAATCTAAGATCAAGTTCCCTCCTATTTGCAATTCCTTCAGTTAGTATGATTTTTGAGGAATATAATATAATATAATACATATAATATAATATAATATAATATAATATATATACATATGCATGTATCAAGTTCGCTAAAGCTATAAACATAATGTATATATACTTCAAAACCATAAATATACATTGTATATGTCTAAAATACTTGAATTAGTACAATAAACTTTTGTCTTTGCATAGCAAAGACTATATTGAGGTAAAAATGGGGACAAAGAAGGTCACAAGAATAACATATATATATTATATATATTGAAGTGGTTGTGGCATGCTTGCTCCTGTATTCACTTTTGTTTTCTGGATTGTGGTTGGAAGGGGATTTTATTTTTTCTACCAGGGACTGAACTGAAGCCGTTCCATTTGCCAAGGAAGTGCTTACTCCACCGAGCCATCTTCCCAGCCCCTTGGAAGGGGTTTTTAAACACAAAGGATTTAGCTACCAGCTCTCCTTTAAAATCAAGTCCTGAGCCCAAGTGGGACAAGGAGGACGGAGCAAGGGCATCCAAACAGCTTGAACCCTCTAGACTTGGCCCATCAAATAAGGAAGAAGTATTTGGGGACAAAAGGGATCTTCCTCACCAGAGAATACTTTCCCAAAAATATCATTCTTCAACACTCAATGGCTTTTAAGGAGCCATAAGCCACAATCCCAGCCATGGAAGCTCAGGAAATTTAGGTGAGTCATAGGTTGGAACTTCTGCTCCAAGAGAGATAGATCCATGTTTTTTTAAATCTCCCTTTCAATTGGCACTAAAAGAAACCAGATGGATGGAAGAGTCCATGGAGGGTTTTCAACATATCTACGCTGTTTCTAACATTCAAGTCCCTAATAATATGGGACAAGTTATATGTCTTCAAGACTGTTCCTTTGAAAATCTTAACAGAATTAAAACAAGCTATTACTACTTATGACCTTGCTAAAAATGCCAGAACAGATTATGGCCCCGAGTGACTGGAAATGAATAGCTAAAGTGTGCTTGAATCCAGGAGATGATTTATTGTGGAAAGGAAATTTCTTTGAATGTTGAACAGAGCAGGCAGCTCCAAAGGCTTACCCATTACAAAAGATATGCTAACTGGGGAGGGTGCTTTCACTATCACAAGCAACCAACTGACCTTTGCATTGCAAATATATGAGCAAACTAAGATACCTGCTATTGTAAGGGTCTGGTGGGAACTTCCTTCTAAGAATGAAACATCACTTAGCTTGGATTCCATTAGGTAAGGGCCTGATCCAAGATTTTGATGCTCTTTATTGCAAGCTAGTAAGAGGATTATAAGTGACAAAGAATCTAGCAAATAAAGAGCTCAACAATTGGCCTTTGTAAATGCAAATAAATGGTATAAATCGGCTTTAAGAGCCCACAAAAATGGGCTACACTGTCTGAGATGATTTGGCTTTGTACACACATTGGTCCCTCAAATGTTCAGAGAGCAACTATTACTCAGGTTATTCATCCACAGTCTAGTAGAAAGGGAAAAAGTAAGGTTGCTTGTTTTCAATGTGGGGACAAGGGACATTTAGCCCATAACTCTTCTGCTGTACAAAAGACAACAGAGCCATTATCTGTGTATTCAATAAAAACTTCCAGTCCATGTACTAGATGTCGACAAGGGAAGAATTGGACAGATGAATATAGATCTAAAATTAATGTGCAAGGCTGACTCATTAAGGGAACCTTCCAATGGGTCCTGAATTGGCCCCATCAAATAATAGAGGCAATTTCCCTTCCCCCACCATAAGCATCTCTGACCATTGACGAACCACACCTAAGAAAGGAGGATTGGACCTCAGTTTGTCCTCCAGATTCCTACTGACTCCTGAAATGGGGCCCCAAATTATTCCTACTAGAGTCTATGTACCTATGCTTCAGGGTACAGAGGGAAATTTGGAGGCCATAGCAGTCTCATTTGAAAAGATATCCAGGGTTTTTCTGGGGTAATTGATACTGATTATACAGGAGAAACTCAAATTATCAGTCAGTTGACCCAGACTGTTGCTCAAATCACTCCAGATACTCATGTTGCTCAATTGGTCATTTTTACCTTGGAAAATACATAAATAAGGGTATGTAAATCAAGGGGTTTGGTTCTTCTAACACTTATTGGGTTCTGCAGATTAAACAAAATTGCCCAGAGATAGAGTTGATTGTTGATGGAAAAGTACTTAAAAGGCTATTTAACACAAGTACAGATATTTCAATTATTGCTCAGCATCACTGGCCTGAAGCATGGCCTCTGGATGTGGCCACTACAGATTTATAAGGAGTGGGGAAGGTTAAGTGCTAATTTGCTAACTTGGAGGGATGCAGAAGGCCATTCTGTATATTTCTCTTGTTGTCCTCCCCCATACACCAATAAATCTATGAAGTTGTGACATATTACAAAGGATGGGAGCATTTTTGGCCAGCCCTAACTCAGATGTCACACCAAGGTTTAGTTCCTAATCAAGGGCCATGTTAAAAGTAAACAAGGGATATGACAAATTGTGCTGCTATAAACATGGGTGCACATATATCACTATGATATGATATTTTCAAGTATATATACAAGAAGACTGAGGTGATTGTACTAAGAATTTCCATAATTTTTTGAGAATAACAGTTAATGTGTAGAATCTTAATTCTGTATGCTGATATCTGTGAGCTAAGTAACCACACCAAGGACAGTGGTGGCGCATGCCTGTAATCCCAGCACTCGGGAGGCTGAGGCAGGAGGATTGTTGTGAGTTCGAGACCAGCCTGAGCTACAAAGTGAGCTTAAAGCCAGCCTGAACTGCATAGCGAGACCCTGTCTCAAAAAGACAAAAAAAAAAAAAAAAAAAAAAAAAAAAGTTGTGCCTTAAATAGCTTGGTCTTCTGTTGGGAGCGGTGCAAGCAGCAGCTCGGGATCCCTGGGTAACAATGTAACAGCTTGGCGCTCCTTGTGGGTTCCGCCTTGGTATGTTTGGAATAACAGGAAGTAGAGTGTGGCCCTGCCCTGTCTGTGGATCCGGACAGAATGAGGGGGCTGCCTGGCAACGGAGCGGGATTGGCTGTATGCTAATATGTGGCTGCTGATGATTGGCTTAGCTATACTATAAAAACTGCTGTGCTTCTGCAATAAAGCGAGATCTCCCCTTCCACAAAGAAGGCAAGGTGTGTCTGAGTTTTCCTTTCTGCGCCGGACAGTCTTCTAACTGTACTGTTTCTAATGTCATATCAATTCACTGCCTTTAAAATAATTTTTTTTTTAGAAGAAGGTCATAAAAGAAAAAGAACAACAAAGTTTAAGATTTCATGAAAGCATGAGGTAATACTGAATCCTATGTCCAATCTTGCATAACTATCTCTGTTTTTTATTTATTTTTTATTTTTTTTTGTGGAACCAGGGATTGAACTCAGGCCTTTGAGCTTGCCAGAGAAGCAATTATTTTACTGAGCCATCTCCCTGGCCCTAAATCTGTTAAGCTGAGCAACAGAGTGATGCTTAAAAAAGATAACATATCAATCTTTTTTTTTTCCTGTAGTACCAGAGATTGAACTCAATCATTGGTAGTCAGTTATTCTTTTTGAAAATCTGTAACATAAGTATTATTGTATATTACCCTGTTTCTGTATTTGTTTTGTTTTTCTTGTTTTTGTTTTTACTCTTCTAAATAAAAGAACATTATAATAAAATAAAAATTAAAAAAGGGACAAAAGAAGATCTTACAGTGGATTCCTAAAAGAGACCATTTTGACATAGGGTACACATCCTCACATTTTTAGGAGGGGCCTTGATCTCTTCTCTGACTGCACAGATGGCATCCAGCATGATTTCTGATAACCTTGTTTGAATTGATCAGGAGCCCCTGAATAGGAGAAGATTATAGCAGTTTATACACTGGTTAATGGATGGTGGGTTGCCTAGAGTATTCCAATAGCTCTTGGAATACTCCAGTTTTTTAAAAAACATCAGGAAGACAGAGATTGCTATTGGTCTTGTGGGCAGTCAATCGCATCATTGAACTGCAACAGAAATTGTCCAGTCCTGAAGTTATTTCTTTACACTTTTCCCATATGCTGATCAATTTAAAAGTCTATCCTTTCCATCCCTCTCCACCCTGAAGATAAAAAAACATCGTGCTTTCAGTTTGCCCTCTATTAATAATCGGGCCCCTATGTGCCATATTAAATCATGTTGTCTGTCACAAGTTATGGCAAATAGCCCAACTCTTTGGCAAGAGTTTGTGGCTATCACCACTCATTCAGTATGACAGCCCTATAAACCTGCAAACATTGCGTATTACATAGAAGACATTGTCTTGGTACATGAACTCTCACCCATCTGACATCAACAAAAGTTTATTCAATTATATGAAGACCTCTGCAATGCAGGTCTAGTGATAGCCCCTGAAAAGCTGCAAACTATGACACCTTTTTCACATTTGTGATGCCTTATTCAACAGAGACAAATTGTGCCCATAAATTGTTCAGATTCAGGTTAAGCATCTCACAACCCTAAATGATTTTCAGACTTTACTTGGTGACATTAATTGGCTCCATCGAGCTCTTAATCTACCTATTCATGAGTTTAATTCTCTCTTTGACATTTTCAAGGGAGACTCAGCCCTTACTTTTAACTTCCACTTCCACTATGTCTTCAAGAACTACTAATTTCTCTTCAAGGAGATTTAGTGTTTTTGTTTTAAGTTTTAGATCTTTAATCCATTTTGACTGTTAGCTTAGTACATGGCGATTGACGAGGGTCAAGTTTTAGTTTTCGTCAGGTAGAGAGCCAATTTTTCCAGTACGGTTTGTTAAAGAGGCTACCTTTCTTCCAGTAAGCATGTTTGGCCCCTTTGTCGAAGATCAGATGGCTGAGTGTGCTCATAGAGGCCTCTGCATCTTCCAATCTATCCCATTGATCTTCAGGTCTATTTAGTTGCCAGTACCATGCTGATTTTATCATAGTAACTTTGTAGTATAATTTCAAGTCAGGAATTGTAATGCTTCCTGCCTTGTTTTTGTTGACCAGGATTGCCTTTGCTATTCTAGGTCATTTCTGGTTCCAAATAAATTTTAGGAACAAATTCTTTAGGTCTGTGAGGTATGTTGCTGATAATTTGAGAGTGTGCATTAAATCTGTACAATAATTTTAGGAGTATGGTCATCTTCACGATGTTGTTTCTTCCTATCCAGGAGAAGGGAATATCATTCCATTTTCTGAAATCCTCTGCCATCTCTTTTTTGAGAGTACTGTAATTTTCCTTGAAAATATCTTTGACTTCTTTAATTAAATTAATTCCAAGGTATTTCATTTTCTTCAGTGCTATTGTAAAAGGTATTGTTTCTCTAATTTACCTCTCCATGTGTTTATTATCTGGGATATGTATGCTTGTCACGTCATACTAATTACTGCCATATTGCCTCTCAAGTAAACGTTTTTTTTTTTTTTTTTTTTTTTTTGAAGGATAATAAATGAGAAAAAGTGCACTTACACCAAAGGCTAAGACTGCCTTACATAAAATTAATTAGGCTCTTTCTAATGCTCAACTCTCAAAGATGTTGACCCATCTTTGCTAATATTTTAAATTATTTTCTCAACTCAGTGTAGAGCTAATGGGGTTCTGTGGTAGTGTCCGGGTCCATCATAATGGCTACATATGCCACATATTCCACATAAAGTTATTACTCCCTTTCATGATACTGTGGCAGAAATGATTGCATGTGGACAAAATTGTGAGATTATGCTCCTTAGCTATGAGGTACAAATCATTGTTCCCTCTTCTTCAGTGCAACAAACACGGTTATGGAAATTTTCATCTTTTCAGCAGTCTGCACTAGCTGCCTTCCTTGGTATTACTGACTGCCATTATCCTTCAGGTAAATTGCTGTAATTTGCTTCCTCTTACACCCTTTGTCTTACCTTCAAAAATAAGTGCAGTCCCTATATCAAGTGGTATATTTTTTCATAGATGGATCAGCTTTAGGTTGAGGAGGTTATGTAACAGCTTTCTCTTCTAGAATATGGGAAACATGTTTCTTATCTGCATAAAAGACTTAATTGCAAGCAGTAATATGGGCACTGCGAGATCATTCATCCACTCTTATTAACCTATTTTCAGACAGTGCTTTTGTCTGTGGGGTCATGTGTTACACTGCCACTATACACACTCGTCAAGGAGATCTTTTTCACTTCTTCCACATTCTCCAGGTTGCCATATAGTCACAGCATGTTTCCTGTTTTATTGGTCATATACGTTCTCATCCTTAATTGCCATGATCCCTCAAAGAAGGGAACACCATAGATAGATTCCTGGTTTCTGTGACTATTACTCCTTCAGATGATATTCAACAGATTTCTGTGTCTCATATCACCTTTCATCAAAATGCTTCTGCCTTAATAAAAAAGTTTCATTTGTCCCAATCCCAGGCCTGGGAAATTGTTAAACAGTGTGCTTCATGTTTAAAACACCTACTCTGATCTTCTACCAGAGTTAATACCTGGGGGTTAGACCTCAGTCATCTTTGGCAGATTGGTGTCACACACATTCCTGTATTTGACTCTTTGTGTTGGATCCATGCTTCAGTGGGAACTTCCTCTGGGTACCCACTTGCTACTGCCTGCACTGATGAAGCAGCTAAATGTCATTGCCTGCTGTTTGGATGCTTTTAGTGCCCTAGGCTGACCATGGACACTTAAGACTGACAATGGCCCCGCATATATAAGTGGTAGTTTCCTAAAAGTTTTGTAAAACTCTTCATATTTCCTTTATCACAGGGATTCCTTATAGCCCTAAAGCTCAAGGAATTATTGAGCATGCACAGCATTTAATTAAAATTCAACTGCAAAAACAAAAATGTGTAATCTTTTCCTACAAAATTCATACCTTATAATAGACTTCCCTTGGCAGTATACACTATTACTTTTTCAAATTCTCCAAAAGATGGAAGTACAATAGCAGAAAGACAATTCCACTAAATAAGAGCAAAAATGACAGGAAGGGTCCTTTCAACATATCTCCATACTGGACCCAGCCTACTATTAACCAGGGGGAGAGGGTATGCTCGTATTTTCCCAGAGGATGCCGAACAACCTATTTGGGCACCAGAGCACTTTGTCAGACTGTTCCATGGAGACAAATTTGGACAAGAAGTTAACAGCAATGAGGCTAAATCCAACTTGGGGCTTATTGAGGAAACTGACCAGAAGGAAATCTAATGTCTAAACAGATCATAAAAATATATAAAAATAACTGAGGTAAATTTTACTAGTATTAAGACAAATAATACAAAAATACAAAATATACATATTAATCATAGATAAAAGATTTTATTCCTTCCAAAGAGATCTCTGCTTGTTGACAAATAACAAAATCTGAATAGTCTATTTATATTATAATTATAAATTTCAAAAATTTATAATAGAGTTACTATAATTTAATTTGTCCAAGAATATAGTACAGTGCATTCATAGTTTTGTAAAGATGTTTATTTGCATGTACTCGGCATTTGTTTATGTATATGTGATTGTGTGAACAGCTGGTTCTCTTTTTCCTTATTTGATCATTTGCTCATATACAATTTGAGATATAGACGTAAACCATGCTTTTCCCTAAATTACCAGCTGGTCTAAGTGATATCAAAATCAGTTTATATGCAGTTTATCAAAAGATTTAAGCTAATTAAGCATAAATTCCTTTGAGGGGGAGAAATTATTAGAGGAATGCAATTTATTAATAAGAGATGAGCCCATCCTTTTTGCTCATTAATGAGGAGCTCCAGATAGTCTTAATAGTCTCTTAGGAGTCATCCTCAATAAATTGGTTACTGGTTAAAGATAATGCTTTGCACAAAAAATTACAATAAGGTTTTCATTGAAAACTGGTTTTTATGCAAATATTATTTAAGAAATATGGACTGGGGAAATGGTTCAGTTGAATAAGCGCTTCCCTGGCAAACACAAGGGTCTGAGTTCAATCCATGGTTTCGCAAAAAAGAAAAAAAAGAAACAAAGGGTCACAAGGGTATGGCAATTCATTATTGTTAAACTCATGGCATACTAAGTGTAAACTTGATTCCAAGTGCACAGGTTTTCTAAAATGTACAATAAAGGTTGCTTATTCTGACAAGACTCTCAGAGTCAAACTTCTGCTTTAGAAAAAAAGGTCTGATGCATATCCCATTTAAAGACAACTAGTTAGGTGAAAAATTCTTATGTGTTACATAGAGATGATTAGTTAAAAGGGTTATGTTATGTTAAAATGAAAATGCAAGTATGTTACAAAATGTCATCAGGATTGCCCTGCTATAATGTTGTATATGGTGCTGATTTCTCAATTTCCATGTAAAAATATGTAGTTGCTGTCTTTTAACATCATATATGGATTTAAATATTGTAATATGCATTGTTGTTAGAAAATAACAGTTTCATTTTATGTCTAAGGTGTTGGACATTTAGATAGATAGTAATATTAAGCTTACTGCCTCTGTTAGAGGGTAATGTCATTATGCTTCTCTTCTGGATGTTTAACTACTACAGTTTGGAGACCAAAAATTAGGAATAGATGAGCTAAAAGGTTAGCCAATATTTTGACCCACCCCTTCAAGGTCAGTGAGGACTCAGGACATAATAGAACCTCTACTGTGACATGTTGTAACTCAGCTGTGTCCCAAATTTTCTGATCAAAGAGATGATGGGGCCACAGGGGAAAGTGATCAGTGATGTAGAGTGTGCCTAAGGAGAGTCATCTAGCTAGAAAAAAAAATCTCTCAGGCTTTCACAGAGAGCAAATTGGTCAAGCAATGACCATGACTCATACAGATGGCTAACACTGACAGAAGATCTAAGATGAGCTGTATGTGGTTCCAAGGCAAATCCTGAGATTTAACTTACCTTGTCAGATAGTAAAAGTTAAATTTGTATTTATACAGGTCTTGCTTTAATTTGGCCTTAATCATCCAGAAGAAAGGTTTAGCCACAAAATGTGAAAAGTAATGCCATATTAATATGCTAAGCTGTAAAAGGCTTGAGTCACAACTTCTGACAATTACCAGATGAGCTGATAACTCACTACCATTATGGACTCTTGGACTATATAGGATTGCATTGCTAAATTCAGGTACATGAAATCTTTGGACTGGCATAAAGTATAAAAAGGTGCTTAAAGAGTTTTCCAAACACAACTTCTCTAACTGCAATGGAACACCCATCTCTACCACAACAAAACAAAAGGGACAAAATGTTGGGAGTCATAGAACCTCAGAAGTTGGTCAAATGTGTATATGCTGGACTAGGTCTCAGTGCCTAAAGCAAACAAGCTACCTCGGTCCTGAAATAAATATTCTAACTGGTTAATGATGGCTATTAGTCACTAGGCCACCTTGTGTCACCTGTTATTAACTTTGCAAAGGTATAAATGTCTGTATTGTTGCTCATGGGGGTTGTTTCACCAACCAGGCAGATGAGTCACCACCTAACCTAGCTTTTGTCTTCTTTTCTATCTTTTCCTCAGTCCTGCCACCATTTCTCCCAGAGTAGAATGGATCACACCAAGACCCACAGATCCTTACAAGGTGCTATACTGAGAAAGTAACTGATGTTTGACTAATCTGCCCATATCAAGAATTTTCTCTTTGTTTACTGATTTCCTTTCTAGATTTATTTTTTCAGTGACAAGGTCTCATTATTTAGTTTTTTCTGGCCTTCAACTCACTGTAAAGACTAAGATGACTTCAAACTATCACAGTCCTGTCTCAGCCTCCAAATACTGAGATCTCAGGCATGTACCATCACATCTAACAACAATTCTTATTCAGGGAGGTTAAAAGTACTGATCACTGTGTGAAATATTTCTGACAAAGACAAACACAAGAACCTCTGATGTGAAGAAGAGATCAGACATTGACTACTACAATTTCGCTACCAGCCAACCTGAATTTTACAGAATATACCCACTGGTCTAACTTCCTTATAGGCAGGATCTATTGAGCTTCTGATCATAGCACCACCCCTAGCTTTCTGAAACCGACCGGTGGGTTAGACCCCTCCTTTTTTATATGCTTGTGCAAATCACACATCTATATCCCAGATTCTACAACAGATTGGTTTAGAGCACTTCTTTCCTGAGAAAGGAGTGCCTTATATGTGTGTTTTCTAACAATGCAAGGAACAATGCATTCATCCTGTTTAACTACCTTTAATAAAATATATTGTCTATTTGAATCTGACAGTTATCTGCCTGAAGCTGCTGCAACTGGAAATTGATCATATGTGGAAGGGCAAGAAGAGGCTTCATTGCTTAAAGCAGTCAAGCTATTTCAGCAAAACATTCTGACTGAACATTGTGTACTGGTAGTTGCCAGAGAACCTTGCATCTTGCAACTTTGTAAAGGTATCGACAAATGCCCCTACTATTGTTCAGGGGACCTTTCCCTATTACCCTTGTTTACTAATTGACCTCAGCTATAATCTCTTGTTTTTATTTTCTGAATGCTCTCACAATTTTCTTCCTGGGACTATCAAGAGAACAGCAGATCCCTTCAGTTATCCTCATTTTCATGTTCCATAGTAGAAGGCTGAAGTCCCAAAGGAGTAAGCAACTTGCCCAAGTTTACATGCATAACACATAGCAGAGCCAAGCCTCAAAGACTGTTCTGCTGTGTTCCCAATACCTTATCTTCAATGTTTATGTATCAGTAAAATAATAAATGTAGTGGAATGGTAAATTTTGACAGATAATAAAATGAATATCAGTATTTGAACTACCCTCTAAGGAAAGGTCAGAATGTTACAGTTATGGAATCCTGAATGTTACAGTTATGGAATTCTGTATGTCTTAAGCCTTTTTCTTATCCTGTCTTCCCACTTTTATCCTCAAGGAAATCCATGTCTAAGTGTATTATATTTGCCATTGTCCCACTCTTTTTTGTTTCTTATTTTTCTTTTGTTTCATTCCTTTTTGTTTCTATCTTAAAGTTGAAGGCACAGAATTTTACCAAAAAAATTCAAGCATACCACAAAGATCTTTTTTCTAAACAGTGTGAGCATAGGTTTCCAACTTCATGCAAGACCATCTGGAATCGATTGGTGTGTTTTCTACAAACAACATTCTCCTGACTGATGAGCTATGGGTAAGAAACAATGACAAATATATTGCCTGCTGAACTATCACAACTAACTGTAGTGGAAGCAGGAAAATTATGAAGGTATTTCTGATACAATAACATCTAAACTGATATTTTTATTTAGATTTTATGAATAGCTCTAAAAATGCCCTTTCATTAAAGCGGGAGTGGTGGTAGTCAGCACCATGCATGGCACTTAGTTGCTGCGCTCCATGGGTCTGGCATTGTTTCACAGCCTTCTCTTGGTTTTCATGATGTAGCCTGAAGAATCCAGATCATGTCATTTTCAGGAAAATGAGTGGAACTGGAGACCACAAAGTTAAGGAAAATAGATCATGCACAGAGAGTTAACTATCACATAGCTTCTCTTATTTGAGAACTCTTACACATAAAGAAGTAAAGGAGTATTTGAGAGTATAACACAGTGTTTTGCAGATGGCAAAGGAGAGAGACACTAGTAGGTGAAGAAATAAAAAATGATCAAGTCATATGCACCTACCACAACAACAATCACTGTTGTATACTGAAAATATACACTAACTAAAAAGTTAGACTGTGGATACAAAAGACTCCAGGTTGTGCAGAAGTGTTTTTATTTAGTCTTCTTCATGATTAGGTTTAAGTTATGGATCTTTGGCTGGGACATCACAAACTGATTGCTGTGATCTAGCAGATTTCTGTCAGATGAAAAATGTCATCAGTTTGCTGTGGTACCAGTAATGTTTGTTTTGATCATGTGATTCAGTTGGGGGCCCCCAACCTTCTCCACCATGCACTTATTAGATATTCCTTTATAAGGACATCCTGTGCAGAGAAGTTTTTGGAAACTATTAATAGAGCATGTCACTCATAAACTTTATATTAATTAATTATATCTATATAGAGGCATGAAGTTTTACTTTACTCCTGGCATTATAATCCAATACTGTTGCTGATTTGATGCTTAAATTATTCTAGCTTTTCAGTGGGAGATGCTTCATGCCAGCTGATTTGTCTTCTTGTCACATTTCTACCATCTTTCAGTCCTTCCTTCCCTGATTTTTGGCCCAAGATATTTCAAACTCATCTTGAATTTATACCCTAAAAATGTCCAGCTACTCCCCATAGTTTCACAGAAACACTGTACCTTTTGGTGTAAAATGATCATTAGAAACAAGGGGCTGGCCTCTAGGTGTGGCCCAGTTCATGCGGGTCACTCTGCTGAGGCCACCTAAGTGAACAGAGCTGGGGATGATGAACCTGTCCCTTGCACTGTGCTCAGGTTCTCATCTGCACCTTGCAGTCCTGCGTCCATACGTCCAGGACAACTCAGATCCCAGCTCTCCATGCCAGCTATCTTTGACAGGTACATTCGTCTGACTTTACTCAATTTTTCACACACTTCACTGAATCAGTGTCCTATAGCAGCTACCTAATTTAAATCCAGGGAGATATCTCAGTGACATAAGAACCTGGCTAGCAAGCAGAAGGTACTGAGTTCGATCCCTAGTACAAAAAAAAAATACCTAATTTATCTCCTTGCTATATGTATCTTAGGTACAAGCACAGTCATAGATGGATTTCATCTGTTCTTTTCAATATGCATATTTGGACAATTCCGTACCTCTCCATGTCATGGATCATATTGCTTTATGTGTTTTTTCCTACACATTTGAAAATTTGTGAACTACATATAAATAGCATAAATGTAAAAAAATGTATTTTTTGAGACTGGGTCATTTTTTGTAGTTCATGCTGGTCTGCACTTACTATGCTGCCCAGGCTGGCCTTAAATTTGCAACAGTCCTCTTTCATCAGTTTTCTGAGTGCTGAGATTACAAGTGTGTGCCACCATGTCCAGTTATACTTTGAAAACTATACAAATTTATGCATTCATGTATATGTTCTCAAGGTGCATCCAATACCTTTAAAAATCTCAAGCTTATCCTTCTTTACAGTTGAGTAGTACTCCATTACATAAAAAAATCTAAATCTTTCTATCCACTCCTCAGTTGATAAGCAATTAGATTGTTTCTAAGATTTAGCTATGACTAACTGTGCTTTTATAAGCATAGGTGCACATATGTTGTTGTGTTATGATACTTTTAACTCTTCTGGGAAGATTCCCTGGAGGACAATACTTGGGATGATGGGATCTCTGGTTCCTGAGGAAGCTCCACAGTGATTTACGCAGTGGTTGCACCTGTCCACACTTTCATCATTGTCTCGCTAGTGTGAGAAGCTGAACAAGTAAGCAAAATCTGAAATATACAATAGATATTGTGAATTGGGAAGAAACTGTTTAAAAGAAAGAGAAACTAGTGAGGGAAAGGGGAAAGGAGGAAAGAGAAAAAGAATACATACATATATGTATGTGTGTGTGTATATATTTATATATACACACACACACACTTTTTTTTCTTTATACATATATATTTCTTAATACATATATGTTGGTTGAGATAATTATACAGCTGGTTCCTCCTAGTTTGCTGAAAAGAATACCTTTCGCTAATATTGTTTGAACAAGGTGTCATGCCTATGTATTGTACTCAGAGTAAAATTAGGAAGACAACAATGTGAGATTTATTAATTATTGTTGCTCTCATGTTAATCTGTTCTGAAACAGTTTTATTTTATTTCTGTTTTTATTCTTCTCTTTAAAAAAAGAGAAAGTATGAATGATAAAAGGGAAAAAGAAGGAAAGGAAGAGGAAAAATATACACACAAGATAGTTAAGATAGTAAGACAGTTCCTGGAAAAGACTGATTTGTGTTAATATTGTTAGGACAGGATTGCATGCCTATGTATTGTACTCTAAATAGTTATTGTGTGGGTAACAATAAACAAAATGTATTAGTCATTATTTATGCCCTACCAGCCTGTTTGAAACTCTATTCTATTTGTACTTTTGCTTTTATCCTCTTTAAAATAAAGAAAACAAACTTATATGTTTATACCACATATATGTTAAGCAGAAAACATGATTTCTTTGGGCTGTTCCTCAGAGCAGAATTTCAGACCCACTAGGCTTGTGAAGATTTGCTTTTATAAGAGTATATTGTGTTTTTTTCAAATGCTTCCACCATCTTCTACTCCAAATATCTGCTAGAAAGCTCTTAATTGATTCCTCTATCAGTAATATCTTGACATTGTGAGATTATTTATATTTTTGTTACCCAAGGTGTTAAGCTATCGAATTGTGAAGACAATCAACATTTCCCTGTTTATGTTTAAGTGTCTTTTTAAAATTCTGACAGGAAAACCATTTTTAATTTTTCAGAAATATTTTACATATTGTTGGTTCTTTGTTCTTTGTGATTGCAAATTTCCTCCACAAGTTTTCTGAAAAACACTTCTGGGGTTTTGACTGTTACTCTATTAAATCAATTTTTGTAGAATCAACATTTTTATCATGTTACAATTTTCTGTCCTTGAGCAAGTTATTGCTTTCCTTTTATACAGATATTTTAAATGGCTTTCAATAAAATTTTATATTTCATATAGGTTTTGGATATCTTTGGTTAACTTTATTACGAGATATAAAATGTTTTGCATTGTTTTAAAATTGTCCTTTAAAGACTAAGTTGTAAATCATGGTTACTGGTGCGTATAAATATGATTGGTTTTGCTGAATTACTCTTGTGTGTCTAACAATCTTGCTACACTTGCTTATAAATTTAATACTTTAATTAGAAAGTATTTAGATTTAATCCCAAAAATTATATTGCCTATAAATGTGAGTGGTATTTCAAGCTTTCCGGTATTCATATGAATATTTTTAGTATTTTGTTGCCATGCTGATTTGCATCCTCCAGCTAGGTATAGTACGTCTATCGTGACAATGAGTAGAAGCAGTAGTGTGTCTCTCATATCTCTGATTTTAATGTCATTTATACTATAGCTACTAATGTAAAGCTTTTACATTTTGTTAATATTTACCTGGTATACCTTCTAGTGTTTCTTCTGTTAGACTATTTGACAAATAGTCATTTTTCTCAAATACTAAAATCATATATTTGAATAAATTACACAATATTTCAAATAACAGATCTTTGAATCTGTTACAATGTTTCTCTTCCTTAATTTGTTCATGTGGGAGTGACACTTTAAATATTTGTAATGCTATATTTGAATTCCTAGGAGAAAAATCTCAACTTAAGTATTATGGGTTTAAAAGATATACTGCAGGATTCATTACATTTATTTCAATGACGATATTGACACTTTTTTTTTTTTTTTTTTTTGTCTTTTTGAGACAGGGTCTCACTATGCAGTTCAGGCTGGCCTTAAACTCACTTTATAGCCTAGGCTGGTCTCGAACTCACAACAATCCTCCTGCCTCAGCCTCCCAAGTGCTGGGATTACAGGCATGCGCCACCGTGCCCAGAGATATTGACACATTTTTAAAAAATGAAATTAGGCTATGCCTTTTACCACTTACTTCTTGTCTTTATCAAATTTATTTGTGCTTCATGTGCTGACTTAGAGGGCACTGAAATGTAGGGGTTACAGATCTGAGTGATTATTTGAAAGGAGAGGAGGTCTCGCAAGCAACTACCTTGAGTTGGCACTGTGTTTCTAAGGTGTGGTAGACCACACTTCTGTGGTATCTTATACTTCAATGTCCTGTAGCACACATACAAAAAAAAAAAAAAAAAAAAGACCAAAAAAAAAGCCGGGCATGGTGGTGCAGGCCTGTAATCCCAACACTCTGGAGGCTGAGGCAGGAGGATTGTTGTGAGTTCGAGACCAGCCTGAGCTACAAAGTGAGCTTAAGGCCAGTCTGAATTGCATAGTGAGAACCTGTCTCAAAAAAAAAAAAAAAAAAAAAAAAAAAAGACCAATGTTCTGTTGCAGTTCTTCCCTGGACATGCTGACCATGTCTCATAAACTGGGGGAAGAAACCCCGGGAGCTTGTGTCCGGCTTCCCCTGGGCTGGGCTTCTTGAACCTGTCACCTCTGTTGATTTTGTTGATAGAGCACTTTTCCTACTCACAAAATGTATCTAGAAGCCTATTTTGTTTGAAATTAAATAACTAAGGGCCGGCCGTATAGCTCAGTGGACTAAGCGCTTGCTTAGGTAAGCGTAGGAACCAGTGTTCGATCCTTGGTTCCCCTAGCCGCGCCGGCCCCACCTTCGGGTGCGCTGAGCCGGCGATGCAATCCAGGCGCGGTGGCGCGCGCCTGTAATCCCAGCCCATGGGAGGCAAAAAGCAGGAAGATCACTATGAATGTGGGTTGCATGCATAGTGAGACCCTGCACCAAAAAAAAAAAAAAAAAAAAAAAAAAAAAAAAGAAATTAAATAACTAATTCAGAAGCTGACCCTCTGCTGAATTCTGCTTCTTCTCTAGCAAGTCCTGAGACCTGGAAGTTGTCTTGGGAACTGCAACCTGAGAGCGTCCAGAAAAATTTTCATTTATTCTCCAGTTTCTAAAGAATCATTTTGAATGTGTTCATAGGCTTTGCATTACTTTTACAAATTCTGATATAGGGAGGCTAAGTAGATGGCTCAGTGGAATAAGTGCTTCCCTGGCAAGTGCAGGGGCCTGAGTTCAATCCTTGGTTCTGAAAAAAGAAAAAAACAAGCTAATTTTGGCCAGGAAGGGTGGCTCAGTAGTACAAGCACTTTCCTGGTGTGCTTCCCTAGTAAGCACAAGGACCTGAGTTCAATCCCTGGTTCCACAAAAAAAAAAAAAAAAAAAAAAAAAACTCTGATATGGGCAATTATTCTTTTCCTTCATTAGTCAATGACATCTGATCTATTGCTTTAATTTCTCTAAAGTCATTTCTTTGTATCTGTTGTTTTTCTCTATTATATCTTTCTTTCCTAATTCACTGATATTTGCCCTTTTCTTCATTATTTTCCTCTCTCTTTGGCTTTACTTTATTATTAATCTAACAAAACTCAAACATTTTAACTAACTTTCTTTTTCAACACAAATGTCGAACTTCACCTTTTGTTGTGTTGTTCATTAGTTTTCTTGAGACAGACACTCATTCTGTAATTTAGGCTGGTCTTGAACTCACTGTGTAACCCAGGCTGGTCTAGAACTTGCAGTGATCTTCCTGCTTCAACCTCCAGAGTGCTGGGATTGCAGATGTTCACCATAACACCTGGCTTCTCTATGTTTCTTTTAAGATCATTCAACAAATTTTGTGGGTGATAGACTATTGTTCTTTTCGTAGTAAAATGTTTGTTCATTATTCCTTCCTAGAACCATTGAATTTTTTATAATTTTTAAAGAGAATATAAAATAGTAAATAAAACCACTTGAAATGATACAGAATTTCACTAGATCATAGGACAACAATGGTTGTTATGTTGCATATTGCTGTCTTCAAATTAGTTGTTCAGATTACCAGTTATAAGCATGCAAAATTGATCAAAAAAGTAAAAAGAAGAAAATATTAAAGATAAACTGTTCCTTTCAATAGACCAATAGTAATCAACAGTTCAAGTTATCTTGTATATACACACATGTATATTTTCCCCTTTTTTCTTTCTTTTCTCCTTTCCCTTATCTGAGATGTTCCTTCCCTTTGAACAGTTTCTTTCTCTTTTACAGTATCTATTGTGTCTTTCAGATTTTATTTATTCTTTCAGGTTCTTACACTAGAGAGACAATATAATATTTTCATATATGGGTCTGAATTACTTCATTTATGAATATGGTCTCAAGTTTCATCTGTTTATCCAGAAAGCCTTAAGTTTATTTTTTAATAGCTGAATAATACTCCATTATGTAAAAGTACCATATTTTTTCTATTCATTCATTCTATTCAGCTGATGAGCATTTGGGGTGTTTCCAAGATTTAGCTATGACAAATTTCACTGCTATAAACATAGTGCACATAGATCATTGTGGTTTGATATTTTCAGTTCTGGAAAAATGCCCAGAGGGGATGAGCTAGATTGAATGAGACCTCTAATTCTAGTTGCTTGAGGAATTTCCACCCAGATTTCCACAGTGGTTGTACAAGTCTACACTTCACCAACAGTGGAAAAGGATGCCTTTGTCCCAACAGCCTTTCCAGAATTTGTCACTGGTTAATTTCTTGATGATAGCCATTCTTTCTGCTATGAGATGGAATCTAGTGTTGCTTTAGTTTGCATTTCTTGAATGACCAATGATATTGAACGTCTTTTCATATATTCATTTGTCATTATATTTCTTATTTTTGTCATTGTACTTCTTCATCTCAGATGACAATGTTTTTGACACTAGACCTACTAAATAATAAGAAATGTTTCCATGCTTGTGAGATATTTTTGTTAATGTTATTAATGACTTCAAATTTAATTTATTTTAATTGTCAAGTCATTAAAGTGGATTGCAATTTTATTTAGGCTTTATTATGCTCAATCTTTTCTAGATCTATGTGTATTTATGAAAATATTTCTTTACTATTTTAAGATGAAAAATTTTATATATGCCTATTAAGACAGAATTATGTTTTTGAAAGAAGTATTTTGTCTAATTTGGGGACTATAATCATTAAAATGTATATACTATATTCACCACTGTCATGATGACAATGTTCTTATCACTTGATGATTGTTTCTGTATAGAATTTAAAGTCACTTCAGAAGGTTCTGACACATCAAAATTTTTTTCTTCACAAAAGGTAGGGCTTTTGGCTTTCTAATGCATTGGATTGTTTGTATAGTACTTTTCCTATTCCCAATATGCCACATCTGAAAGCTTATTTTGTTTGAAATTAAATAAATATTTCATTTTGATTTTTTAACATTTACATAGTATAATGTGCATTATTTCTTCTGGAATGATTTATCTGGATTTTTAAAATCTAGAAGTATTCTTGGGAGCCTTGACCTTACAAAAGTTTTTGTTTCTCTGGTTATATCTTGAAATTGAAACCAAGAAAACATTCTACAGATTTTTTACATTCTCTAATTTTAATTTCTGTTAACAAAATAACTTGCATGTTTATATAAACCATAAATGTATATTTTATTTTAATGGGAAAAAAAGATAAAATAGGAATGAAACAGTTTCAAAATTGGCTAGTAGGATGCTACAATAATCAATACATTGCATATTGTTGTCTTCCCAGTAGTTATTCAGAGGACAAGATACAGAAATGATATCTTGTCTAAATAGTATTAGTACAAAGCTTTCTTCTCAATGAACTAAGAGAAAGGAGCTGTATATATATCCTATCTTGTGTATACATATTTTTCTTCACAACAAAACAATATTTATATCCCCTTTTTTGTTCTATTTTAGAAAAATTAAATATGAAAGTACCTGAAGTTTGAAGGAAACATTTTAAAATACAACCTGTTATTCTGCATGTTTTAGTGATTCTAAAATGAGCTTTGAATGTAGGTAAAGGTTGTAATTTAGCCTTAAATGTAGGAACAAGGTTTATTGTATTTTGGTCCAAGGAATTCTTTTCTGGGTCAAAATCTAAATTCCACCTGCCATTCATGTTTTAACTTTTATCAGTATAGCTAACCACCTTTCTCTTTCCAGTTCCCTATTCACAATGCAACTAATTAAACTGACTTCTGCACTATTACTGTATCTCCATGCACTAGATAAACAAAATGAACCTAAAATTCTTACCAGGAAAGCAATAATATAGCAAAGATAAATGAAATGGAGACTGTTGTGCCTTGTTTTTAAATGGCTTATGCCTAAATATTCTCCCAAATCCTCATGCAATCAGATGCAGCATTACATAGTGTGTGATGCTGTGGTTAGGGTTATGTGATCATGAAATTTGTCTGCAAAGTTCCGAGGGCCCAATGTGGGTGTGAGAGCTACTTGCCCTAAGGATGTGAGCCTGGATGTAATATAAGGAATAGAAAAAGGGCCACTGCTTGTCGCTTGCCACTTGCTGCTTGCTGCTTTCATCCTCCTGGCTTTCCATGGACTATTTCTCCTCTGCAGTGCTCCTCTTCATAGGATCTGGCCAAATATGCACTGAAACCACTAAAAACTGTGAGCTAAATAAGGTTTTCTTGCTTAATAAATAAATCGATAAATATGCTAGCTTTCTGTAACTATGCCAAAATGGCTCAATACTGTATATCAACTTACAAGAAGAAAGATTTATTTTACTTTGCAATTGTGAGAGTTCAGTCCATCTTTATATATTTCCTTATTTCTCAGGCAAAGTAGAACATCATGGTAGAGGTTGTGGTAGAGCTGAGGTGCTCCTTTTATTTCATCCTAGAAACAGAAAAAAGAGAAAAGGATGGCCAGCTGTATCCTTGACCACCCTCTTTCAGGTAAGTTCTAGCTACTGAAGTTTCCACCACCTTTCATTACCACCATCCATTGCGCACTATCATTCAAACTATGAGCTTCCTGGGCCATGTAAGAGCCAAAATATAACAATAGTTTTATTAAACATAATTTTGATTCCATTTTTAAAAATCTCTTTAATGACTGGCTTACTATTAACTCAGTAAATTATGGCATTGTCTTCTATATTTTATTTGAGGCAATACCCCATATGTCATATCTTCTGAAAAACTTGACTGTATTTTCATTAGAAATAGGAGGGGCCAGGAAATGGCTCAGTGAATAAGAGCTTCCCTGGCAAGCACAAGGGCCTGAATTCAATTCCCAGTTCCGCAAAAAAAAAAAAAAAAAAAAGAAAGAAAAAATTGGACCCGGAAGATGGCTCAGTGGAATAAGCGCTTCACTGGCAAGCGCAAATGCCTGAGTTCACGCCCTGGTTCCACCAAAAAAGAAAGAAGAAAAAGACATGAATCACATTTTAGAGTGGTCGTAAATACACACATGACTTTTATATCCCTAGAATTCCTACTTAGAGAATCCAGGGGTGAGCCTGTGATCTTTCCATTGATAACTGCTAATCTAATCTCACCTGACTGCTTTTTATGTAAATGTGTGTACAATTTGTGCTAGTTATGAAATTCAATATATTCTCTTTGTTTCAATAATGTTTCTTTGCACTTTGTATTTGTTTCATTAGTTTTTCATTCCTTTACCCAACTTGTAATTTTTGGGATTGATCTTTTTTTTAAGAAAAAACAAATATTATGCCTACATATATCATCTCTTCCCCTCTTCCCCACAACCAGATGAGAAAGCACGAACTCTATCCCATCTATACATTAATTTATTTACAACTAAATGTAGTATTTTATTTTTATTTTTTTATGAGCAGAATATATTTATTGAGGGAAAGAAAGTTCTTGTCCAAGAAGAGGACAGGAGGAGAGCCCGAGTAGGTAGTTCCCCTAAATGTATTATTTTAGATATCTTCCCAGACAAATTATCTTAGATTCCAGTAACTTATCGCCCATTCTTTTAAGTTATGTAATATTAATATTCTTTATGTTAGTTCTTCTTAAATCTCGTTCAATCAAAATTAAGCATAGGGAATTAAGATAATTATTGATGTTTTATGCAATGTTACAGATATAGTAACTTATACTAAATGTGTTAACATCACAGTTACACATAGGACGTACTTAGCGGTTCTGTTATACCGACGAGTGCTGTCCTTGGGACATTTTATTTCTGATATGCATCATTTAGCATCTCCACTGTTGAAGATCTGTGATTATGTGCATGGATTTGTTCTTAAATTTGATCAACAGTTTCTAAAATCATCAAGCCTTAGGTTTACGCTCAAATTGTGCATTCCTTTAATCATATAGCTCAGATGGAATCAAGCACTGCCTCTTTTGAATTATTTCATCAGTGACCAATATTTTGTCTTTTCCTGTATCTAAAATGTTCATATTTAAATGTTCTTCAGTTGTACTATATAACTTATGTTTTTCTAAGTACTTCTTCATACATATTTTACATTTTATATCTATTCATAATTAGTTCTTTAATTTCATTTATTTGGTTAATCAACGTTTCTCCGCTGTGTATTTTTTTTTCTCTCTGAGACCAGGTCAAACACATGGAGCAGGCTTTCATTTCATCTTTCAGTACATGTCTGACATTATCTACATCTTCTATTTTCATTTCTTTTTATCTCTTATATGGGCAATTCTCCATACTTATGTTTCGATCTGCTCATTTTCTCTTGACAGTAGTCTTTTATCCTAGCTAGTGAAGGTGAAACATCAACAAACATGCATGTATGCTCATTTTTATTTGTTGTCTTTAAATCTTATTTTTCAGTTTGATATTTTCATGTTACATATTTATGTCATTCTAATGATTTCTTCAAACATTTTAGATATACATTTATCTTATATTTTGTACTTCACAGTTTGAAGTCATGAAACAGTGGAATCTGAGTTTTTAATTCTGCTGAGTTTAATTTGTAAGGTGTCTTGCTTTCTTTTGTTAGTTGTAATTGTGAATTTAAACTTATTTGACTTTTTAATTTTTATCATATACTGTGAAATATCACAATTGCATCTATTTTGAGGCAGTGGTATATATATACATATATACAATGCTTCAAAGAAAAAAGGGAATTCTTCTTTACAGAGAGGATGGGTTTGCTTCTACTGGCTGTGCTTTGCCCTGAAACAAAGCCAGTGTATTCTCATTTAGCAGCTCCTGCTTTAGTGTAGGCCCTCATTCTCAGCCCCCACTGGCTTTTTCCTACAGATCATTGCTTTTGCACTCTCCCTCAGGGAAACAATGAATTTTCCTTATACATGTTCATCTATTCTTTTCATGTTTAACTTCACATTCTTTTCTTTGTTTCTTCTCTGAGAGTAACGGAAGACATAGGTGGGCTCTTTGTCTTATTTATGTCAAGTGGCATAGGGAATTATTGTTCCCATTTGTTCAGTCTAAACTGTGGCCCCATGATAGGCAAAGATCCTTTCCACATTCCTTGAATTTGCATTTGGCCATGTGACTTCTTGAACTGCAGACAATTCATGAATATAATGCACATCAAGCTTCACAAGGCATTCATGTGATTAGGCTTTCCCTGCAAAGCCCTGTGATCTGCAGTGAGAAAAATAGATGGACTACACCTTAACTTCATAAAAGCCATCTATGGCAACCCAAAAGCTCATATAATCTTAAATGGGGAAAAACTGAAATCTTTTACTCTTAAATCAAGTACAAGACAAGGATGTCCTTTATCACCCCTTCTATTCAATATAGTTTTGGAATCATTAGAAAAAGCCATTAGAAAAGAGGGCCAAATAAAAGAAATAGGAATAGGTAAAGAAGAAGTTAAATTATCACTATTTGCAGATGACATGATACTTTAATTGGAAGATCCCAAAAATTTCACCAAGAAACTACAAGAACTGATATGGAAATTCAGTAGCATAGCAGGATACAAAGTCAGTACTCAAAAGTCAATAGCATTCCTCTACACAGATAAGAAGCACACTGAAAGGGAAATAATAGAAACAATACCTTTTACAATAGCACCACAGAAAATGAAATACCTTGAAATTCACTTAACCAAGAAAGTCAAAGATCTTTTCACAGAAAATTACAACACCCTAAGAAAAGGGATTACAGAGGATTTAGAAAATGAAAGATGTTCCATGCTCCTGGATAGGAAGAACCAACATTGTGAAGATGGCCATACTCCCAAAATTGCTGTACAGATTTAATGCAGTCCCTGTCAAACTGCCATCGGCATACCTCCCAGACATAGAGAAATCATTGCTAAAATTTATTTGGAACCACAAAAGACCTAGAATAGCAAAGGGAATCCTGGCTAACAAAGACAAGGCAAGAGGCATCACAGTTCCTGACTTGAAATTATACTACAAAGCCACTGTGATAAAATCAATATGGTATTGTCAACAAAATAGACCTGAGGATCAATGGAATAGATTAGAAGACACAGAGGCATCTACAATCACACTCAGCCATCTGATCTTTGACAGAGGCGCCAATCAAGCTCACTGGAAGAAAGAAAGCCTCTTTAACAAATGGTTCCAGAAAACCTGGCTTTCTACATGCCCAAAACTAAAACTTGACCCAGCTCTATCACCATGCACTAAACTAAAGTCAAAATGGATTAAAGATCTAAACATTAAAACAGAAACACTCAATCTCCTCAAAGAGAAAGTAGTAGGAACTCTTGAAGACATAGGGGTAGGTAAAGAGTTCATGAACAAACATATATTTGCACAGGAAACACTTGAACGAATGAACAACTAGGATCAACTCTTCTTGAGGAGTTTCTGCACGTCAAAAGAAATTGTCAACAGAGTGAAAAGACAACCCACAAATTTTGAAAAAATCCTAACTAATAAGCAATAGGACAAAGGTCTGCTGTCTAGAATATATAAAGAAATAAGATATAACAGGGCCCTCAAATTTAAAGACCCAATACAGAAATGGGCATCTGAGATGAATACACACTTCTCAGAGGACGAAATTAAAGAAGTGAATAAATATATCAAAAAATGTTCCATATCGCTAGCAATCCATGAAATGCAAATAAAAACACCACTGAGATACCATCTCACTCCAGAAAGAATAGCTATCATAAGGAAATCAACCAACAACAAATGTTGGAGAGGTTGTGGAGAAAAGGGAACACTTTTCCACTGCTGGTGGGAATGTGGACCATTCCATTGTGGAGGTCAGTGTGTAGACTCCTCAAAAGAGTAGGACTGCAAATCCCATTCAAGTCAGCTACCCCCTACTGGGAATTTTCCCAGAGGAACTGAAAACATTATATCATAGTGATATATGTGTACCTATGTTTATAGCAGCACAATTTGTGATAGCAAAATCTTGGAAACAACCAAGATGTCCATCAGATGAGGAATGGTTGAAAAAGATGTGGTATTTCTATATAATGGAGTATTACTCAGCTATAAAAAATGATAAACTTGACACATTTATATTGAAGTAGATGCCACTTGAGCATATTCTCATAAGTGAAATAAACCAGACACACATGTGCAAATATCATATAGGTTCCCTAGTATAAGAAGTCAAAAGAAGAAACACAAATAGAAATCTACAACAACTAAAAAGAATTTAATCAAAGAGTTAGGGCAAACTCAGCTCTTCTTCTGGATGGTTAACAAACTAAATTCACAGTTCAAAAAAATGGAAAAATAGAAGGGCCACAAGTTCAGTCAACATTTTGCCTCTAGCCTTTCAAGGTCAGTGAAGACTCAGGGCATAGAATAACCTCTAGTGTAACATCATGGTACTCAGTTGTGCTCCAAATTTTCTGATCAAGATTATGGATCCACAGAGGAATGTGATAGACATTCTATAGTGTTTCTAAGGAGAGTCCCATGGAGAGAAAAGTTTCTCTCAGGCTCTCGCAGAGAGCAAACTGGTCAAGCACTGGCTGTAACTCATCCATATGGTTGAGACTGACAAAGGATCTACAGAATGAGGTACAGGATTACAAGATAAACCCTGAGTGTACTTCACTGACCTCATCAGATACAAAAGCTACATTTTTTCCTATATAGGTCTTGCTTTATCTTGGTCTGAACCATCCAGAAGAAAAGTATAAAAATGAGGTATATAGGTCTTGCTTTATCTTGGTCTGAACCATCCAGAAGAAAAGTATAAAAATGAGGTATATAAAATAACACCATAGTAATAAGTTGAGCTGTGAATGACAATAATCAACAACTTCTTCAGATAACTCACTATTATTGTGGAGTGCTGGACTGTGTTGGATTGTGTCTCAGAGTTCAGGCACCTAAATTGGTTTAATGACATTGGACTGGTCATCTTTGACAGGTCTAGACAGAAAAAGGGGTATACAAAGGAAGAATCATGGTGTGTGTGTGTATAAGCAGTACAGTTAGGATAAATATACCGTGCTTCTGTATAATTCTATGAGAAGCAAGATTTGCATTAATAGTGGTTGGACAAGATACTATGTTGGCTTTTAGTACTATGGAGAAACACTCGGGAGACAACAAGGTAGAAAGTATTAATTATTGAATCTGTGATA
This sequence comes from Ctenomys sociabilis, assembly GCA_004027165.1. NCBI lineage: Eukaryota > Metazoa > Chordata > Mammalia > Rodentia > Ctenomyidae > Ctenomys > Ctenomys sociabilis. The sequence continues at coordinate 40,928 of PVKA01008821.1, forward strand.
TAATTCAGCCATAAATATAAGATAAGTATACAGCTACACTTTCTTCATTCACTGATTACGGACATCTGCTGTAATAATGTTTGTAAGTATAGTATCATGTTTGCACCTTGTACGACACCAAAACACTATGAAAACATTTTGCAGTGTGTTAATTTATCGAATATGTCCTGTTAATTTGTCTTGAAATGATCTCATTGCTATTTGTTCTTCAATAAAAATAATAATAATAAAAAAATCTAAAAAAGGAAAACAATATGCAATGTATTAATTATTGAATCTGTCCTACTAATTTGATTTGAAACTGTTTCTTTGCTATTTGTTCTTCAATAACATAAAATATAAATAAATAAATAAATAAATAAAAACCTTATTTTTTCCTTTTTCTTTTCTGTTTTTACTTTTTAATTTATTTTAAAAAGAATATGATAATGATTGATAAAGCACTAAAGATGGTATATATTTAAAAGAACAAGATGACATGTATCCAAACATGGTTTGAATATTGTGCATTGCTATTCTCAGTGTAGCTACTGAGATTGCAGTTATTAGTGTATACATTTAGTTAAAATAAAAGTTTTAAACCTTAACTGCTGCTTTCAAAAAATTTGATGGAAATTAATAACAGTCTTCTTAGCTATCCTGTATACTTACATGATTTTTTCCTGTCATTTCCTCTTTTTTTCTTTCGTTTCTCCTTTCATCTGCATTTTTTACTCCTTACACTCAGTTTCTTTCCATTTTAGTGTATGTATTGTATGTTTCAGATTTTATTTCTTCTTTCAGGTTCTTACACTAAGCAACAAAGCAACAATATGATGTTAATACGTGTAGTTCTGATTTACTTCACTTATGAGTACAGCCTCTAGTTTACTTACAGAGGCCTCAAGTTTAACTTTATAGCTGAGTAGTACACCATTGTATACAAATATCGTATCTTTTTTATACATTCCTAAGGTGATGGGCATTTGGGTTGTTTCCAATCTTTTTTTTTTTTTTTTGCAGAAATGGGGATTGAACTCAAGCACTCGCACTTGCCAGGGAAGCGCTTATTCCACTGAGCCATCTCCCCGGCCCCATTTCCATTCTTTCATATCTATATCTGGTAGTCTGAATAGGTCATTCTTGTTCTGAAATGCTGTATCATTTGTACTGTCTTATATTGCTTTGTTTCTGTCTTTGTTCTTGTTATTTGTTCTAGTTTATCTTTTTGTTTTTCTCTTTGAAATAAAGAAAAAAAGTTCTTTCTTGTCTCTTTGAAATGTGTGAACATCTGTATATAAGAGAAATAAGCCTTTCTTGTACCTCTGTGCCCAGTAGTGCCTCAGTTGACAATTAAATAGCCAATACATGTGAAATGTGCCGCTCAGAGAACAGGTGTTATTTGGACACATTCCGCGGTACCAAACACTATACCTGGAAGAGAAATATTCCACCTTATGCACTCCCCAACACCACTCAGAAGAAAGTATTGATTTTAAAAAGACAAAACTAAAATAACAATATATCCTGAGGATTTATAGGAAATCAGTGGTAAATTATGTTTCTTTTGCTCATTTCTGGAACACTAAATGTAAACAGCACCTTTTAAGTGCCACACTGAATAATTAAATAGATATACTTCTATGTGCCTACTTTTTCTTGAACTCCCTGACCTATTTCACTCCTGTAACATATTGCACCCTTTTCTTGGCAATAAATACACACAAAGAGAGAAAACCAAAATCATTCTCTTCATGAAAGTTATGTCCCGAAGTGAGAGTTATATTGGGAAGTACACATGCATTTCTTCTGAAATCCTAGCAGAAGTATCATGTGCACTTTAAATATGAGATCTGGCTTCTAAGTCTAAATAGTACCCTTTCTTGCCAATAACCTGAATGTGCTAGGTTTTGAGCAAACTTTACTTCACTGAGAATAGAAGGAGGGGGCATCTTGCACCAATGTGTCAACATAGGGTGAGATGTAAAGGCAAACATAGTCATTAAGCATGGTTAGAAACACTTTTCCTTATTATGTGTACAATACATTTGTTTTCTTTCTGATTCCTTTCACAGAATTCAATAATCTTGTAAGTTATTCTTGCATTCAGTTTCAGATAATTGTCCTGGTGTAAGCATTTGAGGAAAGGCTTAATTACTAAAGTAGATACTGAGTGTCCTATGAGATTATGAAATGGAATTTTTAAAAATCACTCACCCCATGGTGTGCTCCATTGCACAGATGTAGGCTTCTGGGATCATGCCTTGCACTAGCTGCTAATATACACTGTTGAAAGACTAAATAAAAATTGCATTTGTTTAGATTTAAATTTCAATTACTACCAACTCACATATGAGAATTACTCTCAAAAGAATGATCAGGTAGGAACATTTACCATTAAGTATTTTATCCTAGAGAAGCCAATTAGCTATCATGTTTCTTTTAAAATCACTGTCATAATAAATTCTGGCATTTATACTCCTACAGGAATAAAGATGTTTTAAAAAAGAATAAAGATGTTGAAACTTTCCTACTTTGACCAAATCATCTGGATCTTATTTTCCTACAGAATCTGAATAGAAATAAAGAAATTTGAACATGACATTAAATACAAAAAAATTTTATTTTCTCAGATGTTTAAAGTTTGTTAGCCAGTTAGATCCTTAAAATAATTTAAGGGCCAGTGTTATAGATTAATGGCACAGCACCTGCATAGCAAATGCAATGAAGTCCGGAGCTTGATTGCTACAGAAAAAATAATTAAAAACAGTTACATAATCTTTTCATTTCAAACATATTTTCTTCGTACAATTTCACATAGTCTTCAATCTTCAATTTAAGTCTTGATTTGTTATTTTAGCGATAAACTAACCATATACTTCTTTTAAAATGTTGGGGTTTAATTTAAATCTTCTAATTATAAAATCAAGATTAATTATGTTATCAGAATTTTAGCCATTGCTTTTTAATGAAAAGATAAAAAACAAGGTTTGATACTTCTGTCTCTATTTATTATATTCTCTAGCATTAATGGAGTAGACATCATGCTACATAGGAAACATTTTTTTTACGAACAGCTTCTGTGTATCCACTGATTCATTCCATAAGTAACCAAGAAGCAGAGACTGGGCGCACAAAGATGCCATGACCTGGAGAATCCAGTGAAAGACAGCAAAACAGAATGGGAACTAAGAGAAAATGTACATGGTAGGGCTACATGTAAAGCGTACCCAGAAGAGTTAAGGGGGGGAAATCAGGTGATTAGAAGGACAGATCAGGCAAAAGAAAGAATCAACTTGAATATAGCTCATTGACATATGGGACATCCTTAAGTGAGCCAGTAGTTGTGTGTGTGTGTGTGTGTGTGTGTGTGTGTGTGTGCGTGTGTGTGTGTGTGTATGTGTCCATGCATGCATATTGTAAAATTTTAAGTGCCAACTGAAAATTTCTCAAATCTGGAAAGAGAAATAAATATCCAGTTACCCTAATCCAAAAAACTACCAAGTGGATTAAACCAAAGTGTTCTCCACCATCAAATTACATTATCTGCGAGCTCTCAGAATAAATTTTAAAATAGCAAAAAAGGAAGCAGTTGGCCCCACACAGGAGAACCTTCTAGAAACTAACAGTAGATTGTTAAGGACAGCACTCCTAGGCCAGGAGTGAATGGTATGAGAGCTAACCTGCCAAACAGAAACATTGTCAGTCAAGAGCACCACTGCACAAAACTGTCCTTCAGACATGAAAAGCAGATAAATACTTTTCTAGGCAACAAAGGCTAAGGGAACTGTTAACACTATACCTTCTCTATAGGAAATGTGAAATAAAATCCTTCACTTTGAAACAAAGTTGTTGTATCTGTCATTTGTTTTTTTCTTACTGAGCCCAGATGCCCAACACTCAGAGTTAAGGAGGAAAGGTTTGTTTTGACTCCAGAAGCAGTTTCTGGAAGACAGAAGGCAATAGAGCATCAAAGAAGCAGCAAGCAAGAAGTGAGGATCACATCAGTCTTCTTTATTTTCTTTCTTTCTACCCCTTTTGTTCCATCCGAGCTGTCACCCACATGCAGCATGGGGCAGTTTTAGTCATAGAATCAATCCCAGCATCATATCTTAAAAGCCAGCATCAAACACTCTAGGTCCAACCGTATGCAAAGGCTCCACCTATGCTTGCATGAGCGTTTGGGCAAACATCTAAATTCCATCCATAATGGTAATTAGCAGAATGAAACTGTATAGAGATATGAGACTCACTATAAAGGTATGGCTATTGTCCAGTGCTGAATACACTAAGCATAGGGCATGAAACATGTTAACTTTAGTATAAAAATTAAAACAAAAAAACATTAAAATACCTGTAGTTATAATAATTTGGCAATGAATAATCAATATTTAAAAGATATTAATTGTAATATTAATGACATATAGTGAGTAAGGGCGAAAAGTTCATAGAATATTTGCATGTAACTGAAGTTCAATTGTGTCACAAAGAGAAAATATACTGGTGCACCTGAAGAGTGTGTTATTTATGTCTTAGGGTTACAACGAAGAAAGGCTTGCAGTAAGTACACAGAAGACTAAATCAAACATCCAAACATACTACTGCTACTAGCAAAAACAGAAAGACAGCAAGAAGGAAGGGACAAGGAACTACGAGATGAGTCCAAGAACAACACAAGGGCAATAATAAATATTTATAGATTATTAATAAATACAAATAATTTTTGGATTGAATTCTTAGTGAAAAGCAACATAATGGTTCAATGGAGAAGGAAATAAAGAAGAGATAATATGTTGATTCTAAGATATCTCTTTCAAAATTAGGCTGAGAGTAAAAAAATAGAAAATATGAAAGAGAGCCAGCATTAACCCCCAAAGAGCATGTAAAATAGGCTTTATAACAAAACTACCACAAACAATGAATACAGTCATTATGTGGTATAAAGAATTAGTAAATCAAAAGATTATAAAAAATTTCAAATTATATTTATCCAACCATAGATCATATAATATTTTTTTAAAAATTATTAACAGAACTGAATGGGCAGATTCATAGCTATGCAATATCATTAAAGAACTTGTGTTCCATTTTTTAAAAAAGGATAGATTAGATTAGCGTGACAAAGCAGCAACAAGGAAAATATGCACTTAAGACTATATATGGACAGAATGTTCCATCCAACAGCTGCTGGAAAGTACATAATATTTTCAAGCACTGGTGGAATATTCTCGAGGACACACCACTGTGAGTCTACAACACCAGTCTTAAAATGTGAGATCATTCCATCCTATCAATTATGTTTTCTAATTACATAAGACTAGAGATTAGTAAGAAGAAGAATTTTGCAAAATACATGCAGGTCAACATTAAACAGCATACTCTTGTGCAGTCAACACATCGAAGAACAAGTCAGAATGGAAGCTTAAAGGCATCTTGAGCATTAGTGCAGATACCTCAACATATTCATGTTAAATTTTTCCACATATGCACAGAAGTGACAGTGCTAAATCAGCCTCTTTTTAAGCTTTCACCCTTTGAGGAATTTCCATTCCATTTTCCCAAGTGGCTGCCTACTCTGTCACCAACAGCATTGAAGGATTGCCTTTACACACATTCACACTAACACTTACTATCTTTCTGATAAGTGCTAGTCTAATAGGTGTGAGAGGCCTATTTATAGCTCCAATTTTCATTTAATTGGTGATTGGCAATGTTGGATATTTGTCTTTCCTCTTTTGATGAATACCAATTGTCAATCCATTTTCAATAGGTTGTTTGTTTTCCTTAGCCTTTTTGGCAATGCCCACATTTGTCAAAGAATTACAGTGCATCCTATACATATACACAATCATTATTTCTCTGCTAAAACTGAAATAAGTTTTAAAATATTATACCTCTCACCCAGGCATGGTGGTACATATTTGCAATCCCAGAACTCAGGGAAACTGAAGCTGACTAATTGAAAGTTTAAACCCAGCTTGGGCAACTTAGAGAGTTAGAGAGATCTGTCTCAAAACAACAGACAAAGGGGACTGGGAATGTAGTTTAATCCAAAGGTCCTGGGTCAATCCCAAGTTACCATCACCACTACATCAACAACAATCTAGAAACAAATGAAAATACACACAAAGTCTTAGGGAATGCTTCCGAAGGATTTCTAAGAGGGAAATAAACACCAGTAAATGGCTATGTTAAGAGAAAATGAAGCTGGGAAGATAGGTTAATGGCTTAAGCACCTGTCTGGCAAGTATAAGATTCTGAATTTGATCTCCAGTATCTAAATAAATAAATAAATGAATAAATAAATAAATAAATAAATAAATAAATAAATAAATAAATAAATAGAAAATGAAGTACTTACCTAATTTAGGTCTGAGTTGATCAAAAGAACAAACTAAGGCTACATTTAGTGGAAAAAAGGAAATAAGAAAATATCGGAACAGAATCAAGTGAGAAGTTGGAAGGTTCTCGCCACAAACATTTAATGTTTGTCCTGCTGGACGTGGTCTTGCTTTGGTGCCATTCCTTTCTATGGCCATGTTTCTACTTTTTGTAATGGCAATGCTTACCCTATACCATCGTATGCTGGCAGTGTTAAACTTTCTTCTATATTTTTATAGGAGCTCATGAGTAAGAATTTTCCTTGAGTCTCAGAAGATACATAAAACTTGACCTTTTTCGTAATGCTGAAAATTTTGGCATCTCTTAGAAGATAGACCAAATGTATTTTCCATGGAGATGGACAGGAATATTTTGGGGGGTCAGGGATGGGGTATTAGAGTTTAGATCTAGAATGTCACACAATACCTCATGTGTTGGGGGTAGGGCTTCCAAAAAGTGATTGGATTCTGTGGACACTATCACCATTGATGAATTAATCCAATGATGATGCCATAGGCAGATAGGCCATGAGAAGACCAGAGAGGTCAGAATACGAAGGTTCCTGTGAAAATGACTGGGAAGTGTAAGTCTCCCTTTCATGGCTCTTACTTTTTCTTTCTAATTCCTGCTTGCCATGGATCAGTAACTATTCACTGTTCAAACCCTTCCACCATGTCATTTCTTTCTTGGAGCCAGAACCATGGACTGAAAACACCATCCAAGGTGAACCTCTTCTCCTTTAATCTGTGGGTGTTGGATGCTGCTTTTCTGCTGTGGAAAAGTAACTAAGACAGCCTGACATTTTCTTTTAAGATGTCTTCACTAATTGATGTTCTTTCTTTGTACTTTGCCTTGAGAAAGTGACTTCAGCCCATCTCACATCATATTCCAGTGCACCTCATCACCTCACCACTCACTTGTCAGCTGAGATGGCCATTTGTTCTTCTACACACACCATTTCTGCTTTCTGGACAAGTGCTTCCCAAAGATAGTATGAGGTCTCATTCTCATCCCACTTCCAGGGGTGAAGATACCAGTTTTCTATGTCTAGGATGCAGTTTTTATTTTTCAAATAAAGCATCCTACTTTGGTCTGGAAATCCTCAGGTCCTGCTGCATGCTGCTCTGGTGCTTATTAATCAATGTGTGATATCCTCTCTTTGCATATTAGTCAGGTCTCCATCACCATAGAAATACCTGTGACAATCATCTCATTATAATTTTACTTTGACTGATAGCTTATTTTACTTTGACTCATAGCCATGGAGGGCCTACTGACTATTCGACTTCATTGCTTTAAACCTATGGGCATGGAGTCCTTCATATCAAAAGTAAGTGCCAGCCAACACACCTGCATTACAATCTAGGACGCAAGATAAAGAGGGAAGGGCTAGGGCCCACTTTGTGGTCGTACTCCATGACCTAAGGAACCTCCCACTGGAAGATAGCACATCTAAAGGTTCTACCACTGCAGAACTGTGCCTCTCTGCAACTAAAAAATTTTTAATAGAGCCCATTGTGTATATCTAACATCAAAACTATCACACCTGGTAAGAAATGAGCATAGAACCCAAACAGATCTCTGGATTTCCATTAGAAAGTACCCATCAAGCAGGTAGCACTACGAACAGGCTGAATTTAGCCACCAACACATTGGCCTACTTCACTCACCAATCATCCTAACAGCAACGCTAGGATGATGTTCTATTCATTTTCCTGTGCCCCTTTTAGGATGGGTGGTTCTGTTCTGTACTCTGTCTCACTTCCCTCATGAAATTGCCTTTGATTTGATCCACATTTTATCCAGAGATCATTTTTGTGCATAGGAATCCTCTTCTAAATTAGTAATGAAGACAGGATTTTCACAGAATATGCAAAGTAGGAGGAGAAAGATGAACAAAAGTGTGAAAGCCAAAAGGGTCCACAAACAGGCTATTCAAAACTATTGTACACAATATCCATTATGCTTCTTCATCCAGCGTTTGGTGCCATGACCAAGCATTCTCATGAAATTTTACTGTTATGAACATTTCACAAATGTTTGAAGTTACACAAAATTATGTTATCCCAGATCTCATAGTCAGTGCTCTACACTGCTACATTTGTGAATTATCCCTAACTTTGTTAAGTATGCAATTTTGTAAGAGGCCTTTTGAGAACAGAGAGATAGCATTTACTCTGCAATCCTCTTTCTCTACCCAGATGGGCATCCCTATCCCACGAAACAGACCTTCTGATGTTTCTATCAGGAACATAGCTCTTTTATTCTAGAACAGAACAGAAACTGATTCCCAACTGTCATGCTACAGGGAAGGCAAACATTTAGGCTAACGCAGCTGTAGTCCTCTTGGATCATAAATTTTGGATCAAAATGCCTCAGAGACAGATTCCTCAGTGTGAAGGAATGCAAATATTTTATAGAGTGAACATGTTGTAACAGCCTGGTATCACTAAATTTGAGCCACTTAAGTACAAAAGAAATAGTTATCTTTTTAAAGTTGTTTAACTTGTGCTCTCTGTTCCTGGTAAACAAGCTTAATCTTAGCCATTATAGTGAATTAGACAGGAGAATAGAGTTTATTATCAACCTAACTATGAGCCGTGTTATGAAGATGTTGTTTTGATCATTTGAAAGAATATACATTTTTATCTCATTGTCAAATATATTTCCATGAGGGGATGAGAATTAGCCTGAATGACTAGATTTTGAGGCAATATAACTTTGGGTCCTTTTAGAAAAGAGAGAGCCACAAGTTGTTGTCATTTTATATAGCAATATGAATGAGGCAGAGAGGGTTAGGGAGCCCAAATTTATGAGAGAAAGTATACATGAGATTCAAGTTAACTCTGATTTAACAGCCTGGGATTGAGAACTGGTTACCATGAGAGGTAATAGAAAAAAGAGAAATCAGCCATGAAGTGGATGTTTGTATTGTGGTCACCAAAGAAGGACTGGCTGGAAGTTCACTGCATGGAAGTGAAGGGCTGGTCCTGGAAGGCCCCATATTCACTAGGGAGTAACTAAGGATTGAATAGCACCTTCGTTCCACATGCATAGGATGGTATCATTACCCCCTAAATCTCAGAAGGTGACTGTTCTTGGAGAATAAACCTCATGGATATGAATAATGTAGAATCAATTCACTAAAGCAGGTGCAGTCCAACCTGAATGTGTGTGGAGTCTCATAGTAGGAAGAAATTTAGGCTGGCGAGATAGCTCAGTGGACCAAGCACCTGCTTAGGTAAACACAGGGAGCAGGGCTCAACCTGTGGCACCACATGCTCTGCTGGGTCTGCCCTCAGTCACGCTAAGCCAGCTGCAGAGAAAGGGTGTGGTGGTGCACACCTCTAATCCTAGTGTTGGGGCGACTGAAAACACAAGCACCACCATAAATTTGAGCTGTGTAGTAATTCCCTGTACCAAATACGCACACACACACACACACACACACACACACAAAAAAAAAAAAAAAAAAGGAAAAGGAAAGGCCAAGTAAAGACAAAGGAAGAACATGTCTCCTGCAAGCCAAGGAGAAAAGACCCAGGAGAAACCAAACTTTCAAACCTTTGGTCTTGGATTCATAGTATTCAGAACTTTGAGGCAAGATTATGTTTGTTTGTTTGCTTTTTCTTTTCTTTTGGTGCTGGAGACTAAACTCAGGACCCTCTGTTTCCCAGGCAGAAGGGTTTTCTGTTGTCAAGCCACCTAGCCAGAGTAGGTTGCTACAGCCACCCATGCAAACCAACCCAGGGGCCTACTGCTGTCCAAAGAAATTTGAGCTGAGGTCCAGGCTCTCCAGGATCACACTGCATCCTGGGCTTATGCACCGGAGGGTTTCCAAACCTTGGTCAGTGTTAACTCGCTCTGAGTTTGGGTTCAGCCTACACATAAAATTCCTGTACCTTGTGGAGCTGAAAGGGTTGCTTAGCAGCAAATCAAAAATACTGTTTTTGCTTTAGTGAACTGGTAAGATATTTAATATCAACTGATAGTTTTATAAAATAATAAGTACAGAAGCCATTGCTCAAAATTATATAATGTATGAAATGCATTTTAACGGCATAAGATAGTGTCTCACACCTTATTCAATTTTTCTATTCTTGTTTCTAGGGATATTTGTTACACATTTGCCAACACTTCTGGAACAAGTTTATGGTGTTTACAGAAATACTCAAAGTTCAAAGCACTACCTAAATATAAATTCATATATATTTTTAAATGTAGTATAAATAACTTTGTGAACATTAAGAAGATTTAGAAAGAAAAGAATCCACATGGCTGGAAAATAGACTAGCACCTCTTAAATGAGATGTGCCTCGTTGCCTATCTGTGCATTATGTGGAGTGTTTTGCACTTTTTTGAATTAAGTTCTGCACTGTACACCATACGTCACTTTTTGATAGTTTATCATTAAAAGTAAGCAGCCATGTTTCCTTGAACCCAAAGATGTGCATGGTTTGATCAATGTAGTCATTCAGGTCCGTGAACTGAACATGGTGCTGGCAGAAGTTATCCTTCCTGGACTGGATGCTCCACGGTTGCAGCAGTGACCTCCTGGGAGACACTGAGTGTCACAGGTTGTGCACTATGTCTGGACACTGGAAAATGCTTTCAAGTCCTATCAGGCCTCACTCTGGAGCTTCAAGCGTAGCACTGTGTGTACAAACATCGACCCATACTCTTGACCATGCAGAGAGATAGAGACTAATCAACTCTACTGTTTGTCATCATTTTAGGGCACGTATTCTTTGTTTCGTTAATGTATTTAGTACAGAGTCTACAGGGTCTCACCACACAGATTGGACTTGTAATGATCCTTCCTGTTTTTCAGCCTCCCAAGTGCTGGGATTAAAGACACATACCACCATGTCCAATCTCAATCAGCATCTCAGTGCACCCCAAGGGCAGGGCTGGCATGGCAAACCAGGAATTCAAACCCCTGGCCCCTGCACCAGCCTAAGAAGGCACTTTAATCCACTGAGCTATCTGGCTGGCAGGGCGCACATTCTTCATGAATTAAGATTCCACCTATATAGATCAGATTAGTAGGTGTTTTGATGTTAAATGATTTATAAAAATATGATCCATGACTCAAACTTTTGTGTCACTCCTTGACCCGTTGTTTGTTGGTGAAGACAGACCTAGTAAACTTGCTAAACTTTGCTGGATGACAACAATGGAAAAAAGAAAAACTCTGGGTGATAATAGCTACAAATTGCTGAATAAGAGCCATGGATCAGATATATTTGTGCACACTTTCCATATACTTTGTTTTCCTAAGAGTCTGGTAATTATGAGTTGATCCACATCACAGGAGAGAAAAGAGAAGCTGAAACAAGTTAGGAAAACTGGCAAAGATGTTTGAATATACTTTTTCCTATAGTGGAATCTAATCCCCCATTTGGCATGGAGACAGGATGAAAAGCTGAGGAGTGATGTAGTTAGTGGGTGTGGTACACATGAATCAGATTTATAAGGACATTCTGCATATCTGCAGGTTCTGATTGTGTCAGAGTATGTGTTGAATTAATCTTCTTCCCAGTAAGAAAGCTCCATGAAGGTGTCACTGTGAGTGACAGTCTCACCACTGCATTCCCAACCTATGGGAAGAGTTCTGGGACATAACAGAGGTTTATTTTGTGCTTAAGAATCAGTGAATATATTGACTTTTCTATTCTTGAACACAGAAAATTTAACAGAAATGTTTATCACTGAAGACATACTATGCTTCTACATGGTTTATAGTCCTTTGTTAGCCAGGAATTTACTAGAGAAACAGATATAACACTAGATATACAAATGTATGAGAAATTACAAGTTTATCTTACAATAGAGTTGGATGAGGAAGTATGCAGAGGGCATCTGCACACTGGAGACTGAAAGACTCAGTCCAAGGTCTGGAGCTCACTGCACTATTTTGTGCAGGTCTGTATCTGGAGGCCAAGGGTTCTACACTACAAGGCTAAGGAATCCAAAGTAGAAGCCGAAGAGTCTGCAATAAATGCCAGGAGACTACACCTGAGCTGACGGTGAAGACTAGAACTCCTCGGAAGAGTAGAAGCCCATCCATCCTTCCTCATTTCCTGTATATCATCTAGGTGATGAGCCACTCAAAGGTGGAACCCCTACAGCCTGGGGTGTGGAATTGCTGAGCTAAAATAGTTAAGCTTCTAAACACCTGAAAGTTGACACCATCAATCAACCACTTCAAGTACTCTTTGTTTCCCAGTTCTGTATCTCAGTTGGTTGCTCTGTCTCTATTCCAGAGCCTTATTTCAGCCTAAACCAGATAGCATTGCAAAAGGATGACTCTATATCTCACATTTGCTTTCACCTGATGGCCCTTTCCACAGCTCAATGGGTGTGAGTTCCACAAACAAGCTTATACTCAGACCTTCTGTACACACTTGCAGCCACCAGCTTCCACATGGCCAGGTACTCTTGAAAGTAGACATTAAAGTTGCAGAGGGGTACATATAGAGTTCTACCAAGGGCCTCTGGCCAGAGGGAATAGTGCATTCAGCTCAGTACTCAGAAGATATTGACGGGTAAAGCATACATGTTATCTGTGGCCAACCTTGGGAACAGCAAGAGAACTGACCATGAGAGGACATGCATCTCCATCAGGGTCCATTATGGACAAGAGTCCCCCCTCCCAAGGGGAAGACACCTCAGGAGACAAAGGAGTACTTCATTCATCCTGTTCACTTTCCAATCCCATCCCATGCACTTTTTTGGGGAACAGCTACCCACTCTTCTATGAAAACCAGAGGCATATGCCTGCTTTGACAAACAATAATAGCATGGGAAGAATGAAAATTGACCAACACATGGAAAGCTGTAGCAGGAGGACTGCAAGGTAATGCCCCATCTGGGCAGTTTGGCTAGAACCTGTATCAGAAACTAAAGAATAAAAAGGGATAGAGATGTACAAGGCCTTGGATTTAATTTTCAATACACCTCCAACCCAAAGGAAGGTAAATTGAGTAGCTTTAGTCCTGGGTTTAGGTTTAGTTCTGTTTATCACTCTTTAATGATTTCTTTTAATTATGAAAAATATGCACTGCCAGTCATCTTTGTCAATGTCATTGGAAAATAGTCATTTAAAAGGTAAGCAAAGTAAGTAATGCCAAAATGTCATGAGTACTTTTAATTTATAATCCAAAGAATGTTAAATTGACCAGATTGCTATTTTTGGATTATATATGGAGAAAGTGAATTATCCACCCTGCCATTTCATCAGTCATCTGTCTATAGACTATTGGAATTATAACAGGAGGATAGAGTGCTGGTTCTGGAGACACTTCAAAATGACTGGGTTATAGAACTATAGTGTTTATAACAGTAACTGCAGTTGACTTTTCATTTGAAAATTAATCTTTGTGATAATTTTGCATCTTTTTCTTCAAATATTGGTGTTAAATTCACTTGCTGAAGTGTTCCATTTATGGAATCACTTATCTGTCACATATATGTCCTACAACAGAACCTTATGTCCTTTGTGACATATTATGTCCATATGTTACCCAGGGCTCCCATCTCTAAGTTTCCTTCCTTCCTTCCTTCCTTCCTTCCTTCCTTCCTTCCTTCCTTCCTTCCTTCCTTCCTTCCTTCCTCCTTCCTTTCTTCTTCCTTCCTTCCCTCCCTCCTTACTTTCTTCCTTTCTTTTTCCTATCTGTTGCTCTTTGACTTTGTCTCTCTTTATGTCTTTGTCTCTTTGTCTATTTCTTTATGTCTCTCTGTCTCTGCCCTTCTGCCTCTGCCTCTGCCTCTGTCTCTGTCTCTGTCTCTTTCTCTCTCTCTCCTCATCCTTTTCACACACACTCCCCTAAGATGCGAAGATTCTTAGGCTGGGCTCAGCATCCCACAGCCTGTCAGAACACTAGGATGGCAAGCCTAATACCTGTTGCCCACATCCTGTACATTGCATTCCTGCCTCTCGTAAGCAGCTACATGATGTATTCTGCCTTCAGAGGTAACTTACTGGGAAGAGCAATTCTTTCACCTCAGTGGAGTTTAACCTCCATGTTGTCTTTCACACTAAGATATGAAAGACTGGTGGTCTGTTCTAGGAACTCTCACACTGCATACAGTATTAGAGCAATAGTGAAGCTTTTGATGTTTCCTCTGTGTTATCTGAAAGCTGCTTCATCACCCATAAGTTAGACTATGCCTTACAAGGCTCTCTTTAAATATTTACAGGAAGATTCTGGAGTCAGAGAGGCTGGGAGCCTGTAACATGGCAGCTGCCCAGTGTACCATTCCTGGGACCCCAGACTTGACAATGGGGGTTCTTCTATTGCCTTTGTAAATCTCATGTTTAAGAAGAAATTGAACATTTTCATTCTGCACTGGACCCTGAAGGATCTGCAGTGCTTCTGCATGGAGTGGGACCTCGGCAACATTTTGAATCAGACTTAGGATTCCAGTTTGTGCCACACTGACTGAGGAAATCTTTTCATTTCTCAGTAATTCCCTCTCTGGTACCTGCATCTTACATTCTTGGGACTTCTGCCTTCTTTAGGTGGCCATGAGCTGGGAAGGTCTTAATAGGACAGAACAATGTTAATAAGGTGCCTACTGGAGAACACACAGGGAGTGATCAGAGAAGACAGAGAACATTTATGTTTCCAAAAATTTATTACAGTAAAATAATCATTGCCATTAATGTCAAAATTCTCTCCCTGGCTTCAAGCATGTTTATCCTATTCTTCTTGCCACATTCTAGAGCAGTCCAGAAGTCCTTTTTCTTGAATATTATTAACTCTGTTGCCTTAGCTACCTGGACATCCTGAATCCACCAAAACCCTTTGCCTGTTAGAGTCACATTGTGTCTGATCAGGTGCACATGTGGATGAGGCCACAGCTTCATGTTTTACTTGACAGAAATTACCATAAACTTTTTGAATGGATTCAGGACGTGAGCACAGCTATGAAATGATGCTCAGGCAAGAAGCACCCAAAACTGCCCCAGAAAGTAGCAAGAATAATTGGATAAGTGTGTGCGAAGTGAGGGGACGTAGTGAGCCAAGGGCAGCTAGAACACCAATGTGTCTTTCAAAGGCATAATTATTTCAATTAAAATATTTCCTGCAGCTCTTAATTCCATCTTTTATATTTTTACTGTCTGATGCCATTGAGAAAAGGTCAATGAATACCTGTAACTAGTTCTGGAGCTGAAAGTGTCCCACTCAAGGGAGGTAATCCTTAGCCTGGAGGAGCAGGGGTGAGAAGCAGCAGCAGGAACTGCCAACGGCATCCGCAAGGCCCTCAGCTGGTGTTTCTCGTTTGGTGCACTAATCCTTTTCTAGTTCTCTTCTTGTCACCCCCACCTCTGTACACAGCAGAGCCTTTCCCTAAAGGAAATACTAATTTCTTTTACTAATTTTGTAAAAGAAATAGATAAGGTGTTGACATGTTCAAACTCTTCTGTAGAGCAAAGTGGCTGTGAGCCTTAGCTTGCAGATTGTAGTGAGAAAGTAGAACAGCTGCTCTGCTTCCTAAAAATGGTGATTATTATTCTTCCACTTAAACCCCCACTGGCCAGTCTCCTCTGTTTTGTTTCTCTTACCTGTGCTCAGCCCCAACCTCTAAGCCTCTGTCCAGGATCCCTTCAGCAGAGTTGCTTTCAGGAAAAACCCATCTTACTCAGAGGTCCTGAAAGGAGGAAGTTGCTGCTCTTCCTAACCAGCTCCTTGCAGATTTGTCTTTGGCCGTCATGTTGAGATGTTGGGTCAAGAACACCCAGTTTCTGTACATTGTCCTTGCTAAGCAGCTCCTGGTCCCATGAGGATAGCTTTGCTTTGCAACAGCCCCAGGATGACACTTCCCTCTGGGTCTTATCAGGTGTCTCCAGGGCTGGTGCATCACTGCTAGGATGTATCTCCTGTCAGCCTAGACAGAACATCACATACACTTCTCCTGGTTTCTGTAGTTTTGCCGCTTTCCTTCAAACTCTGGAGGGAGTATCTCTAGTCTTGATTATGTCACTGGTTCACCAAAGGATTTTTGCTCCAAATGATTTGCAAATTGTTATATTAATATTTACAGTGGAAACATGATGTCTTTGTGTTCTTACATTCAAGTATAAAGTGAGAAACAGTCCCTCTGGAAAAATCTCTGAGTTCTGTTTAACAGGCTGCACAAATGCCTTCATGTCCGAGACTCTGAACAATGGTCTCCTTTTGTCAACTTCCTAATAAATTAGTCCACTGCCTATCCAGCAAGGCATTCTTCATCTACGCTGATTAAATTTTAATGTTAGAGATTAATATAAGAACCTGTTTAAACTCTTGCTAAGAGCTAAGAAAAATAATTTAAAATAATTGATTCTAAATATTGTAGGAATGTTCCTCTTAGAACCATACTCTCTGGAATGACTCCTTCTCTATAATGGTGTATTTGGTGAATTGTTTCAATGAGGTCTCTACTGTCTCTACAGTAGTTTCCTATTGTCTTTTACTGGGAATTTTGGTGATCATTGCTACACTGTCTTTTGAAATTCCCACGACTACTTGGTGAACCGTATCTCACACACATCATGTGTTTTCTTTAATGGTATACCTAGTATAGAGCCAAGACACATGATGACCTTATAAAACAAGATGCTAAAGTGTGTGGAGATTTAGTGTTTGATCAACTTTTGTAAAGCTGTTGAAGAAGAAAAATGCATAAACTTGTATTTGCTTATTTTGTGGAAGGAGATAATGGTCAATTTTATAAAGAAGGACTGCCAGTTTGGATTTATTAATTACAGCTTTTGGGACCTTTTGCACTTCTCACCACTAATATATGGAATTTTTTTCAGCAGCAGGACAGGTTATCCAATACATCTCTCCAGGCCTATGTTAGGCTTAAAAGTGGCCCATCTCCAGGGTATGTTTATCCTGAGATATACTCCATGGGAATGGGCAGGCCTCACCACTTGTCTCAAAGGCATAGCCATCAATTTTTGTTCTGCACATATTTCTTTGTGTTTTTTGGGTGAAATACCTTCATTTTTTATTTTTCTTGTTAATATTTCTGTTGTTCATTACCCATAGAAGTGTCAGCTTTGAACATCATGTTAACAAGGAAAGTTATGATGATTTTAGCAACTGTTACTCATTTTTCCGAATCTCCCATAGTTTACAAGTGAAAACCATGGTACCCGAGGGGCGATGTGGGGAGCTGCTTTTCCACTGGTGAATGAGCTGGAGAGCTCACCTTGACGTGGCCCTCCTAGAGTCTCCAGCAATGGCAGCCTCAGGCGGTGCAGCAAGGCACAGTGAGTGACACAGCCAGCCATAGGCAGGAATGGATCCTGGTTGGGTGGTACCTGAGACTGGTGTACTTTGGAGACTAGGAGGAAAGCACCTCAGAGGAAAATGGATACAAAGCGATGGCTCCAATATAAGGTTATAATGTTTATTTACACTAAGAAGAGAAATTGCAACAAATTTGAAAAATTAAAGCTGACATTTCACATTCTTATTAATTCATTACTGGACATACATTTATATTCTCACTTTACACTTTTAACTTCATCTTTTCTGAGGGAAGAAATGTTTTGTCTGAATAAAAATTAGCTTAAAGATTGATTGATTGATTGATTGATTGATTGGCTGTTTAGAAAATGTATGATAAAACCTCATTCTGCACATATTTCTAATTCATACTATTTACGTTCACTTTGAAATATGGGTGCATCACACCTTGCTTGTTATCAGTCTTTTTCCCTGGCCCCTTTGCCTCCTCTTCCTGGGTCTCCTGATTCCCCTCTCCACTACCTCAAGCCTGTGTATGATTTCTACTAATTTATTTGTTGTACTTTTTAAGTCCTGGCTTCAGTTTCTCATACAAGAGAAACCATGCAACATTTAATTTACTGTCTGATTTATTTTATTGACCACTATGAGCTTAGAATACAGCCATTTTCCTACAAATGACATGGATTTGTTCTTCTCCATGAGGTTCTGACAACTTGGTAGAGGTTCTTTGGTCTGGGTCACAGGAATCTGTCACACTAGGGGCAGCAGAGAAAACACAGGAGAGCCAGTCTAGCTTTCCACTACTTTATCCAGGAAACAGGAAGAAGGCCTCAAGCTCCTACTCAGGTTCATTACTCCGTACCGGTTCATTGCTATAGCCCTGCCCAGTGTGCAGTGGGATCATAGGTCTGAGCTCTAATCCTAGAGGCACGGGAAGAGACAGGTGTTAGAGACACAGTTGCATGAACTCAAATGAAGGAGATGCTTTCTGAGATTATAACATATAGCATTATGTTCCCCAGGACTGGCTACCACAGCAAGTGTCTGGCCATTTTCTGTTATGCAACTCTTCCACACACTGTGTTCTGTTGACTAAAGTAAGTGAGGCTGCCTTTACCACCTGAGGTTTGGATTTTGATGGTTGCAAGATGACTGCCACATCTTTAGGTGACATGTCTTCCTGAAACCCCATAAAAAGTCAAGAAGCAAATAGATTTTACTTTTGATTACTCCTTATCAGCATGTTATGATTGAAGTTCAATTTTCTGCATTCAATTCTTAAATTTCATAGTTGATTCAGCACACTAATTATAGGAACATTAGGTTGATGGAAGCAGAGGTATTCTGACATATTATCAATCAATCAATCATGGTTCCTTTTCTTATCATGCTTAGCTAGCTAGAGGGTTTAGCCCATACTGCAGTTCACAGTAGTCACTGGAGGGCCATAAATTACATTTGGTTCCACACAACCAAAAATAAAAGCAAGACAAAGAGGTCTGTACTTAGTCTTTATGTGTTTGAGGAAGGTTCCCAAGGATCCGTCCCTGACTTTCTATTTAACTGCCATCATTCACATCTTGGTGGTACTGCCCTACCTACCTGACAGATTAGCTCAGAAATATTGTCCATAGCATGGAGTCATGATCCCAGCTAAAATTTCTGTTACTATAGACAGAGGACGCAGGGAAATTATTACTATAAGTTTCTGACATAATCACCAAGGAAAGCTTTTCTAAGCATTCCAGTAAAATTGTCCCTCCAATCAGGATCGAATTACATCTGTGATCTGTCACACAGTTATGTAGGGATTATAAGATATAGTGTGAGATGTCCAATTAAATTAGAATCAAATGAACAGTGTATTCTTTTTTATTATAATGATGCCCTACATAAAACTTGTTTCTGTTTTTCTGAAATTCCAACATGATAAGGCACCTCACATTTTTATGCTAAACTTAAAGCATGGCTATGCTGTAAATAACAGAGATTCTGAGGAAATGAGTGAGTGGTGTACTCAGGCTCTGCCATATTTAGAGGAAATGTAAAGAAATGAGAGAAGGTCTGTTAATTTGCTGGATGTGGCCAGGTGGGAAGCTGGCTTAAAGCCAGGTAGTGCGATGCTGGAGGTACTGTTGAGCTGCATTATCAAGACATAGGCTTTGGTCACTGACCTCCTAGAACTTGGGATCCAAGACCAGCAGCTGCTTGTTTAGAGACCCATTACACAGCACCCAGGCTTCATGTAGCCAAATAAAAGTGAAATTTCTGGCCTTCCTTCATCCTTGTATTGTGGCTCCCTGAACTGTGACCCTGGTCTTCTCCAGGTCCAGACACCTTCAGATCTAAATATCTATTTTGAATTGTGTGTCTGTATAGACTTTTCAGGATGAATAGGACATATTCTTATTTTAGAGTCACTAGATAATGTACCTTTCAAACCACAAAGCTTCACTGAAAAAAAAATCTAATGTATTAATCATCAATTCCAGTAACAGTTGCACATTGTGCCTGCCACAGATGCCCTGAGATAGCTGGTTACCCAACACATTGCCATGACAGAGAGCACCATCTACTGTACACCTAGCCACGGGAGGTGCAGTCTGCCAAAGAGAATAATACCGATGCCAGTCATGAAGCAGTGTACTGTGGTTTTTGTTTTCCAAATAATATTCTCCTTAACAGCTCAAAAATGCAAACAACTCAAATATCTATACATTGCCAAATGATCTATTAGAGCAGAACGCTAATGCAAGATATTGAAAAATGAGGAATATTTAAATTTATAATATTCATTCCAGTGAAAAACAATTGGTATTAATCTCTCTCATTTCCCCCTTCTTGTTAAAAACACAGATTCCATCATTCATGTCAATTTCTTTTTAAAAATTATTTTATTTTATTTTATTTATTTATTTTTTTGTACAGGGTATTACTACAACAGCTTGGATTCATGGCTATCCTCCTGCTTTTGGATTATCCAGCACTGGGATTACAGGCTTACACCACCACGCCCAGACTCAGTGACTGGCTCAGTCAACCCAGGAGTGGGCCAGCATGGCATGTGGTGCCACGGATTGAACACCAGTCCCTGCACTTTCCTAAGCAGGGTCTTAGTCCACTGAGCTATCTAGTTGGTCTTCTTGCCACTTTCTGAAGTCTTATTTCTTTAGTGTCTTTAGTTACATTTATAGCTGTCTTAGAACATTTATCATTATGGTCATTTTGACTTTGGGGAAGAGCCAGAGGTTAACCAATGCCAGACTCAGTGGAAAAGGGTGAGAAGAGCACATCATAAGGCCGTCACCAACCTGACTTTCTACTGAATGTCACTCAGCAGCTGAGTTCATCAAGTTTTTGATCATAACTTCTAAATATAGCATAAGACTTCCAGAACTGCTTCATAAAATGGCAAGAATGACTGGATAAACACACTGGAGTAAAGAGGTTTTGAAGGGTACCGATGAGAATTTGTCTTTCATTTTAATAATTGTTTTAAACATAAGCATTCACTGTATATTTTGATTATATCTCATATGTTTTACAATATGGAGGAACCTTTAAAAACATAATACTGGGCTAGGAAGATAGCTCTTTGAACTGAGATCATCCTTAGCAAGAACAGGGACTAGGGTCTTATCTGTGGCACCACAAGCCACACCAGCCCTGCCGCTGGGAGTGCTGAACTCTGTGTGGTGGCATAGGCCTGTAATCCCAGCACTGAGGAGGCTCAAAATGGGAGGATCACTATGAGTCCAAGCTGTGTAGTGAGACTCTGCACAAAAATACAAAAGAAACAAACAGAAAACCAGTAATACTAAAGGAATGAAGCTAGACACAAAGACAACATATTATATTATTCCATTCTTAAAATTTGTGTGGAAAAGACAAACATATAGTGATAAAGAGTAGGCTAGTAATTTTCTTGACTGAAGATGAGATTGCAAATTAATTCACATAGACATGAGGAGTCTTAATGAGATGATGAAAAAATAATAACTAGATAAGTTTGGTGGTTTCATGATTTGATGAACTTATAACATCAGTGTGTATTTAGGCTCAGTTTTATGATAATTAAATTATACCTTAATAAGTAACTAAAAGTAATGAGTGGTTGATGAGCTTCTTTTAACCACACTAAATTGCATCATTAGAAAAGCACATATAACCTCGCAGGTTTTCTGGAGACAAAGTCTCTTTTCTGTCCAGGCTGGACCTAAAGGTCCCCAGACTCTTCTACAGCTCACAGCACCGAGTCTTAGCCTCTGGAATCCTAGGCTTAGAAGTCTGTGCCTATTTGCCTGTCTAAAACAAAAAAATTAAATAATTTTAATAAAGTAGAATACCTTGTTGTATACACAATTTGCCAAGAAGACATAAAGAAGTATATTTAGGAAAACAAATGTCTCACTGGAAGAGAAGCTCATCCCATGTGGTCTGTAGAATTCTTTCAATGAAGATCAAAGCATATGCTGTGTGACTTCATTATGTATGCATTATTCTCAATACAGTATTGATAATTTTCTAACATAGACATGCTTATGACATTGTTGTTAATTTTGTATTTGTTAATGGTCATATAGAAGGCAGAATGATTTACACACAGTCTTGGTAACTTAAAAAATCAGTTTTTAGACACAAAGCAGTTAGTTCTAGAAACTTCTCATAACCAAATCACCTCTAAAGAGTATTTTGCTGAATTCATCAAAGAATTCAATGCACAAGCAACAAACGTCCAAAAGATAAAAGTTCCGGTACATTTATTTCATATTTCCAATAAGCTCTATTTTTTTAACTTACAATGTCAAGGTGTTGGAGTCAGCCTTCTCTCCTGTTTAAGCTTTTTATCTTGTTCTGCTGTTTTCATCCAATTCCACAGAGAACCAAAGGCAGTAAAGAGACTAAAACCTAACAAATGTTTGTCGTTACAGGCTCATAAGTTTTTAAGATCATTGCGCCTAATTAAAGCCATTTATTGATTGTGCCAATGGTCCTGGATCACTGTGTTCTTCTATTCACAAATCGCTAATAAAATCCAGGGAATCTGTTTTTATTTTAGTTTTCAAAATAAAATTAAGCATAGCTGAAAGTGATTTATCCTTTAGACTGAAACTTCTACATTCCATTTTGTTTTTAATTCTGGGGCAAAAAGGAGATTTAGTGCATGTCACTCAGCCCAGATTTTGTTACTTTTCCAGAAGTTTAGATTGAACAGAACCTAGAAATTTATGGCAGTTCACTGAGATCAGAGTCACAATTGAGCCAAGAAAAGACAAGTCAGTACCAATTGGAATAAGTTGAGCTTCACAAAGCATTTGATGCAAAACACTAAGAAGGCGAAGGTAAATAGGCACAGAAGGCATCATAGAAAGAGAAAGTTGTAATTTTGAGGCCATTAATAAAATAAGTTATACAAATATTGACCATGAGTGGCTGCTGATGACATGCTATAAAATGTGAAGGATATCCCTGGAATGGACACAACAATGGATAGCACCTAAAATCCCCAATCATTTGTAAAGGCATTAATTTAGGGACAGAGAGGAATTGTTCATCTCCTGCTAATGTTACAACTGAGAAACAGCACTGCCAAAGGGAAGGAGGGGTGGGGATGCCGCTGCCTAAGATACATGGGTCAAAACCAGGAAAGGGATGCTTTGCGGAAGGGCTACTGAACAAGAGCAGGAACTAGTCTCCATAGAATCTCACCTGCCCTGAAAGGGGGTGGAGCTCAGGTTGTGATGAAAGAGAAGAGTCTCCCATCCTATTCCCAGCAGGTGCCTAGACTTCTACCTTTGCATTAGCCTTTATCTTCTCAGCAGTGCAGCCATGGCTTAAACAGCAACAAAAAGGTAGAGAGAGGAATGTGGAGATGTGAACCCAAGCATGTTAAAGACAGAATACATTCTAGAGAGCAGACCTTTGTATTATTGCATATTTGTTAGGATTTTTTTGAAATTTGTGTGTTGTCTTTTCACTTTGTTGACAATTTCTTTTGACGTGCAGAAGCTCCTCAAGAAGAGTTGATCCCAGTTGTTGATGTTTTTCAAGTGTTTCCGATGCGAATACATGTTTGTTCATGAACTCTTTGCCTACTCCTATGTCTTCAAGAGCTCCTCCTACTTTCTCTCTCAGGAGATTGAGTGTTTCTGTTTTAATGTTTAGATCTTTAATCCATTTTGACTTTAGCTTAGTGCATGGTGATAGACCTGTGTAAAGTTTTAGCTTTTGGCATATAGAAAAACAGTTCATTAAGTACCATTTGTAAAATGGGCTGTCTTTCTTACAGTAAGTAAGTTTGGACGCTTTGTCAAAGACGAGGTGGCTGAGTGTCTTTGCAGAGGCCTTTGCATCTTCTAAGCTATTCCACTGATCCTCAGGTCTATTTCATGCCAATACCATGTTCATTTTATCACAGTGGCTTTGTAGTATAATTTCAAGTCAGGAATTGTGAAGCATCCATTCTTGCCTTGTTAGCCAGGATTGGCTTTGCTATTCTAGGTTTTCTATGGTTCCAAATATGTTTTAGGAACGATCTCTCTAGGTCTGGGAGGCATGTTGGTGGCAGTTTGATAGGGATTGCATTAAATCTGTACAAGAATTTTGGCCATCTTCACGATTGATTCTTCCTATCCAGGAGCATGGAATATCCTTCCATTTTCTGAAGTCCTCTACAATCTCTTTTCTTAGGGACCTGTAATTTTCCATGCAAAGATCTTTGACTTCCTTGGTTAAGTGAATTCCAAGGTATTTCATTTTCTGCAGTGCTATAGTAGATGGTATTGTTTCTATAGTTTCCCTCTCAGAGTGTTTGTTACCTGTGTAGAGGAGTGCTATTGACTTTTGAGTATTGACTTTGCATCCTGCTATGAATTCTAGTAGGTTCTTGTTCTGTCTTCCAAGTAAAGTACCATGTCATCTGCAAATAGTGACAATTTAACTTCTTCCTTATCTATTCTTATTTCTTTTATTTCTCCCTCTCGTTTAAAGGCTGTTGCTAATGATTCCAAATCTATATTGAATAGGAGGGATGACACAGGACATTCTTGTCTTGTACTAGATCTAACTGTAAAAAATTTCAGTTTTTCCCCATTTAGAATTATATTAGCTGTTCGGTTCTCATAGATGCTTTTTATCAGGTTGAGGTAGATTCCATGTATTCCAATTTCCTGTATGACTTTGAACATGAATGAGTGTTGGACTGTGTCAAAAGCTTTTCCTGCATCAATTAAGATGATCATGTGGTTATTAGAATTCAGTCTATTAATATAGTATTTTACATTTATAGATTTTCTAGTATTGAATCATCCTTGCATCCCTGGGATGAATTGTACCTGGTCATGGTGTATGATCTTCTTGATGATTTGGTGTGCTCTGTTTTCTAGGACTTTATTGAGGATTTTTTCATCTATGTTCCTGAGGGAGATTGGCCTGTAGTTCTCTTTTTTTTCATTGTGTCTTTCCCTGGTTTTGAAATCAGTATAATACTTGCCTACAGAAATAATTTTGGGAGGACTGCTTCCTTTTCAGTTTCATTAAAGACTTTGTGGAGTGTGGAGATTATATAGTCTATAAATTTTTTGTAGAATTCAGGTGTGAATCTATCAGGACCTGGACTTTTCTTTGTCAGCAGGCTTTTAATTACATTTCATATTTTGTTGGCTGTTATTGGCTTATTGAGAGTTGTTGTATCTTCTTGGTTCAGTTTTGGTAATTTGTACCTTTTGAGGAATCTGTCCATTTCTTCTGTGTGTTCTGTTCTGTGAGCATAAAGATGCTCAAAGTAGTTATTCATAATCTTCTGAATTTCCACTGGGTCTGTTTTGATTTCACACTTTTCATTCCTTGTTGTGTGTATTTGAATTTTTTCTTTCCTGTTTTTGATGAGGTTGGCTAGTGACTTATGAACTTTATTTAGTCTTTGAAAGAACCTACGTTTTGATTTGTGGAATCTTTGGACTGTTTTCTTCACCTCAATTGAATTAATTTATGCTCTAGTCTTTATGATTTCTTGCCGTCTTTGCGCTCTGGGTTTGGTTTGCTCTTCTTTTTCTATATGTCAGAGGTGCAACGTTAGGGTGTTTATTTGTTCCTGTTCTGTTTTTCTAATGTGTGACTTCATAGCTATGAATTTCCCTCTAAGAACAGCTTTCATTTCATCTCATAAATTCCCGTAGGGTTGTGGTATTTCTATATAATGGAGTATTACTCAGCTATAAAGAATGATAAACTTGAAGCATTTATATTGAAGTGGATGCCACTTGAACAAGTACTCATAAGTGAAATAAACCAGACACACATGTGCAAATATCATATAGGCTCCCTAGTATAAGAATTCCAAAGAAGAAATACAAATAGAAATGTACAACAGCTGAAGACAATCGAGTCAGATAGTTAGGGCAAACTGAACGGCATATGCTGCAGGGTACTAATCAACTTTTATTCTGGATGGTTAACAACCTAAGTTCACAGATCAAAAATTGGAGAAAGAGAAGGGCCACAAGTTCAGCCAACATTTTGGCCCTAGCCTTTCAATGTCAGTGAAGACTCAGGACATAGAAGAACCTGTAGTGTAACATCATGAAACTCAGTTGTGCCCCAAATTTTCTGATCAAGATTATGTAGCCTCAGAGAAATGCGATAGATGATCTATAGTGTACCTAAGGAGAGCCAGATGGGGAGAAATCTTTCAGGCTCTCACAAAGAACAAATTGGTTAAGCGATGGCTGTGACTCCACATGGCTGACACAGACAAAGGATCTATAGTGTGAGGTACAGGATTACAAGATAAACCCTGAGCATACTTAACTGACCTCATCAAATACAAAAGCTACATTTTTTGCTATATAGGTCTTTCTTTATCTCTGTCTTAACCATCCAGCAGAAAAGTATAAAACTGAGGTATATAAAATGGGGCTATAATAATAAGTTGAGTTGTAAATGGCTACAGTGAACAATTTCTTCAGATTACACACTATTATTTTATACTACTGGACCGTTTGATTGTGTCGCTGAGTTCAGGCACCTGTTTTGGTTCATTGACAGTAGAGTGCCCATCTTTGACAGGTCTAGCCAATAAACATGGGGATACAAAGGAAGAATCATGATGTGTTTGTATAAACAGTACAGTTACGATACATATGCAGTGCTTCTCCATAATTCTATGAGAGGCAAGGTTTGCACTAATAGTGTTTGGACAGGATAATATTTCAGTTTCTAATACTATGGACAACCACTAGGAAGACAACAAGGTAGAAAGTATTAATTATTGAAACTGTGCTGTAATTCAGCTTTAAAGAAAAGTTAAGTATACAACTATATTCTCTTAATTCATTGGTTAGAAACATCTTCTCTAATAGTGTCTGTAAGTAGAATATCCTGTATGCACCTTGTACGACAACAAACCATTATGAAAACAATTTTCAATGTATTAATTATTGCATCTGTCCTGCATCTGTCCTGCCTCTTAATTTGATTTGAAACTGTCCCATTGCTATCTGTTCTTCAATAAAAAAGAACAAAATACAAAATGTTAAATGACTGGATTTTAAATTCATACATCCTAAAACTTTATTGAAAAGGCAGTATTTTAAAAACCTATCTGTTTGCATTTAGGCTGGATAAGGGACAGAGTAAAGCAACTGAGGTGATGAAAACAGTAATGAAGGAGAGAAAGTAGTGGAAACAGAAGGATAAAATGGAAAGGGAGCCAAACACAGCAGAACTCAAGTCAGGACTAGAGCCACCTAAAAGACTATGAGAGAGGAAGACAGATTTGGCATCAGAAAACAGTGCTTTTCCTTTTTAGTTAACTGAAGGAAGAAGACAGGGAAAATGTAGACAAATCCTAAGTTTTACTTTTCTATAGAAAGTACTAAGTATGTTCTAACCTCGTTTATGACACAAAAGGAACAGGGATAAGTGTATGTATTCCATCCAATCCCAAGAGATGTCTTTCATGATTTCCTTGTTTTATATGGACTTGCTATCTAATTTTAATACCTCTCAGCTGATTATTTGTCTACTTTTTTCTTTCTTCTTCCTTCTTTTTTTTTTTTTAGGAACCAGGGATTGAACTCAGAACCTTGCACTTGCTACGGAAGCAATTATACTGCTGAGCCGTCTCCCTGGCCAACTGTTGTCTTTTATGAATTTCAAAGTGATAAATAACTCCGGAAGAGTTTTACTTTATCCTTTAGGCTATTGAAATGAAGAACATCAATTGGTAGCTTTATTTCTATTTTTTCTTACTGCACTGTAAGCAATGAAAAATGGAAGGTGAGAATCATAGATTTAGAAATCGTATATCCATTGTAAATTCATCCAAAACTTTAGGGAATTTCAGTTTAGATTAGAATTTCTTGGGCCAGGTTGCTCTTGTGCTGGGGAGTAGTTGTCATTTTCTCTGTGTTTTGCTTTTTTCAAACTGCTTACTGGCTTTACAATTGCAATGTGACCTTGGGCCTCCAACTCATCCATTGATCTAGAACACAGACCTTCCTAAAATTACACCAAGTATGTGAAAATTAAAATGAGATGACTTGAGAGATATTTTGAAGAGTAGAACATTAAAAGATGTATAATATCAGATCATGATTATCAGCTAGAATAATACATCCAACTCCTTGTACCTACTTTTGTACATCTATTGCAGTGTCCCAACTAGCTCTAGGTCAGAAAGATATTGCTTGGACACATCTTGCCTCTGAGGTCTTTAGACAGGAACTGGAGTGTGGAATCATAGATCTTCTTGTTCCTTCTTGTGTCTTGAGCATCTTTAGTAAGGCTCAGATTCACGTTAGTATGTATGTTCAAGGTAAGTGAGTTTGTGCAGATTCAGCATGATGAGTCTTTAAAATATCACTCAGTACTTACATCATTCCAATTTAAGAGGAATACGTGTTCTCGAGTAGTGTTCTGAAAGATATGAGGTATACAGAGAAGGTACTCTCAAATTTAATGTGTTAGTAATTTAGCTGTGTCTGGAATTTTATTTTCTGGTTAGATGCATTCTTCCAGAATATGGCACTACTAAGTACAACTCCTTACTTCTATGCAGTTTGAGAAACTTATGCAGCAAAACTCAGCCATCCATCACTCTGTTTCCAACATCTTCTAGGCCTCTCCTCAAACTTCTCAGACCCTGGTACCTGCATGCTCAGCCTCCTACTAGCTTCACCTTCACTGGTGTCAATTAATCCAATTTACTAGCTTCCTTTTTGTATTTTCTGATGTTCAAGCTTTTCTCTTTTGGATTAAAGATTCTTTTTAGTGTCAAGGTTTATAAAAGCCCTTAATTTTTTTCTTAAAAGGGACCTGAAACTGAACAAAGGAATTATTAGAACTAGTATTCTTTGAGTAAGTTTTTTCCATGGTTATATCACAGTCTTGTTCAGTTTCTCCTGAGCTCCAACGTCTCAGTCCGCAGGATCTCTAAATTTCTCCCACTCAATAATAAGCTGGTTGCTAGAAACCATGTTTAGTAGAATGTTTTGCAACATAGGATAGTTACTGAACTCCACAACCAGAAATAAGGCCATAGATTACTTTCATAAGGCTACAATAATTGAATTTAAAGAGTGGAATAACATTAACCATATAAACTCCATGTGATTAAACGGGCTTGGCATAGTCTACTTCAGAGGCGATTCACCTATGGAAAGGGACACAGCAGAGCTAAAAAGGCAGTTTTGATTCAGTGCAATATTCTCTGAGCTGAAGTGTCCAGTGTTAGTAACTAAAGTTATCTGCTTAAATGTATTTACATTTGTAGCAAAAACCACTGCTATTTTCTGAAGAAGTAGTGAATGTAGTATCAAAATCCACCCCAATGTCACCATGAATAGGTGGCGACAGATGGACTATGCTTTCTCTTTGAATAGTTCCAGATGACAGAGTGCACACTGCTGGCTGGAGTAGAGACATCATTATGACCCACTGTAGCAGTGCTGAGCCCTTGGTGGTGATGGTAATGATGGTGTTGGTAGGTGGTGGTACACAGTGACCATTGTGGGCTATTGTTATTGATTATATAAGACTCTTATGAAGGTGGTAGTGAAGGTTGGCTCGGTTTTACTCCTGAGATTTACTCCTGGATTCTTCAGTGTTGGAACGCATTGAATCTCCTTTGAAATACTAAAAACAAAGGCAGGGTTCTGAAGAAAGCTGAGATGGATGAAAGTTGTTGGTAGTTAAAGAAAAAATTGAAGAGGAATCAAGAAACCTTGACCTTGTACCTGTTCATCTTGAAAACACACACAAAGCTGGATAAGAAACTTTTTGGAGATGAAGTTCAGTTGTATAGATGGGCTGGCCAAAACTGAGTGAGGCTGAATAAATGTGACCAGTGGAAATCTCCTAGTGACCACTCATTCTGTTGAGTTTGAGTTCTTAGAGCTTTGGGCTACCTCCCTACGCAGCCTGTGGTGATCCTATTTTGGGATGATTTCAGTCTCCAGCTGCCTTCTCACCCTGATGGAGCCTCTGAACCCTGTCTGTTTCATGACCTCCCTCGGGCTTGGGCTTGCTTTGGCTTTTCTTTCTTTCTTTCTTTCTTTCTTTCTTTCTTTCTTTCTTTCTTTCTTTCTTTCTTTCTTTCTTTCTTTCTTTTTCTTTCTTCCTTTCTTCCTTTTTCTTCCTTTCTTCCTTTCTTCCTTTCTTCCTTCCTTCCTTCCTTCCTTCCTTCCTTC